>JADRCH010013317.1:0-217233 GCA_019843965.1 Rhynchomys soricoides
TTTACCTTTGGTATTTGGTATCTGTCTAGAAAATCATCCAGATTTTCCAATTTTGTTGCATATTGTCTTTAGTAGTAGGATCTGATGATTTTTTGACTTTCATCAGAATTTGTTGTTAATCTCCCTTTTCATTTCTAATTTTGTTAATTTGGATACTGTTTCTGTGCCCTCTGTTCATCTGGCTAAGGGTTTATCTATCTTGTTGATTTTCTCAAGAAACCAGCTCCTGGTTTTGTTGATTCTTTGTATAGTTCTTTTAGTTTCTACTGAGTTGATTTCAGCCCTTAATTGGATTATTTCCTGCCTTCTACTTCTCTTGCTTGTATTAGCTTCTTTTTGTTCTAGAACTTTCAGGTGTGCTGTTAAGCTGCTAGTATATGCTCTCGCCAGTTTCTTTTTGGAGGCACTCAGAGCTATGGTTTTTCCTATTAACACTGCTTTCATTGTGTCCGATAGGTTTGGGTATATTTTACTTTCATTTTCATTAAATTCTTTTTTTTTCCATACTTTACTTACATTTCAAATGTTTCCCTCTTTCCAGATCTCCCCTTTGCAACCTCCCCAATCCCTCCCCTGTCCCCCTGCCACTATGGAGGTATCCCCCCAACCACCCACCCACCCACTCTCATCTTCCCTCCTTGGCATTCTCCTATATTGGGGGATCTAACACCCTCAGCCCCAAGGGCTTCTGCTCCCCCTGATGGCTATCAAGACCTCCTCTGCTGCATATGTGGCCAGCAACATGGATCCCTCCATGTGTATACTTTGGTTGGTGATCCAGTCTCCGGGAATATCAAGGGGTCAGGCCAGTTGCCACTGTTGCTCCCTCCCTGAGTCTGTGTACTCCGTCAGCTCCTTCAGTCCCTTCTCCAAGTCCTCCCTCTGTTACCTCACACTCAGCCCTACTGTTGTGCAGAGTGACTCTTGGGTATTTCGAAATTTTGGGCTAATAACCACTTAACAGTGAGTACATACCATATTCATTCTTTTGTGACTGCGTTACCTCGCTCAGGATGATATTTTCAAGTTCTACCCATTTGTCTGTGAATTTCATTTAGTCATTGTTTTGAATAGCTGAGTAGTATTCCATTGTGTAAATGTACCACATTTTTTGTATCCATTCCTTTGTTGAGGGACATCTGGGTTGTTTCCAGTTTCTGGCTATTATAAATATGGCTGTTATGAACATGGTGGAACATTGGTCTTTCTTACATATCGGAACATCTTCTGGGTATATGCTCAGGAGTGGTATAGCTGGGTCCTCAGGTAGTATTATGTTCATGTTTCTGAGATTCTGCCAAACTGATTTCCAGAGAGGTAGTATCAGCTTGCATTCCCACCAGCAATGGAGGATTGTTCCTCTTTCTTCACATCCTCACCAACATCTGTTGTCACCTAAGTTTTTGATCTTAGCCATTCTGACTGGTGTGGTGGAATCTCAGGGTTGTTTTGCTTTGCATTTCCCTGATGACTAAGGATGTTGAACATTTCCATAGGTGCTTCTCGGCCATTCAAGTTTCCTCAGTTGAGAATTCTCTGTTTAGCTCTCTTCCCCATTTTTTGATAGGGTTATTTGGATCTCTGGAGTCTAGCTTCTTGAGTTCTTTGTATACATTGGCTATTCGCCCTCTATCAGACGTAGGATTGGTAAAGATCTTTTCCCAATCTGTAGGTTGTCGTGTTGTCCTATTTACAGTGTCCTTTGCCTTACAGAAGCTTTGTAATTTTATGAGATCACATCTGACAATTCTTAATCTTAGAGCACAAGCCATTGGTGTTCTGTTCAGGAACTTTTCCCCTGTACCCACATATTCAAGAATTTTCCCCACTTTTGCTTCAGTTAGATTCAGTGTATCTGGTTTTATGTGAAGGTCCTTGATCTACTTGGACTTGATCTTTGTACAGGGAGATAGGAATGGATCAATTCACAATCTTCTACATGTAGATTGCCAGTTGAACCAGCACCATTTGTTGAAGATGCTGTCTTTTTTCCACTATATGGTTTTAGCTCCTTTGTCAAAGATCAAGTGACCATAAGTGTGTGGGTTCATTTCTGGGTCTTCAATTTTATTCCATTGATCTATCTGCCTGTCACTGTACCAATTCCATGCAGTTTTTATCACTACTGCTCTGTAGTATAGCTTGAAGTCAGGGAGGCTGATTCCCCAAGAAGTCCTTTTATTGTTGAGATTAGTTTTTGCTATCCTGGATTTTTTGTTATTCCGTATGAATTTGAGAATTGCTCTTTCTAAGTCTATGAAGAATTGGGTTGGGATTTTGATGGGGATTGCATTGAATCTGTAGATTGCTTTCGGCAGGGTGGCCATTTTAAGTATATTAATCCTGCCAATCTGTGAGCATGGGAGATCTTCCATCTTCTGAGATCTTCTTCGATTTCTCTCTTCAGAGACTTGAAGTTCTTGCCATACAGATCTTTTACTTGTTTGGTTAGAGTCATACCATGATATTTTATATTGTTTGTGACAATTGTGAAAGGTGTCATTTCCTTAATTTCTTTCTCAGCCTCTTTATCCTTCGAGTATAGGAAGACTACTGATTTGCTTGAGTTAATTTTGTACCCGGCCACTTTGCTGAAATTGTTTATCAGCTGTAGCAGATCTCTGGTGGAGTTTTTCGGGTCACTTAAGTATACCATCTTATCATCTGCAAATAGTGATATTTTGATTTCTTCCTTTCAAATTTGTATCCCTTTGACCTCCTTTTGTTGTCTGGTTGCTTTAGTTAGAACTTTAAGTACTATATTGAATAGACAGGAGAGAGAGGGCAGCCTTGCCTAGTCTCTGATTTTAGTGGGCTTGCTTTGAGTTTCCCTCCATTTAGTTTGATGTTGGCCACTGGTTTACTGTATATTACTTTTACTATGTTTAGGTATGCTCCTTGAATTCCTGATCTTTCCAAGACTTTTATCAAGAAGGGATGTTGAACTTTGTCAAATGCTTTTTCAGCATCTAACAAAAAAACCATGTGGTTTTTTTCTTTGAGTTTTCTTATGTAGTGGATTACATTGATGGATTTCCAGGTATTGAACCTACCCTGCATCCCTGGGATGAAGCCTACTTCATCATGGTGAATGATCATTTTTATGTGCTTTTGAGTTCGGTTTGCAGAATTTTATCAAGTATTTTTGCATCGATATTCATAAGGGAAATTGGTCTGAAGTTTTCTTTTATTGTTGGGTCTTTGTCAGGTTTTGGTGTCAGTGTAACTGTGGCTTCATAGAATGAATTGGGTAGCGTTCCTTCCATTTCTATTTTGGGGAATAGATTGAAGAATATTGGTATTAGGTCTTCTTTGAAGGTCAGATAGAATTCTGCACTGAACCCATCTGGTCCTGGGTTTTTTTTGTTGGGAGATTTTTAATGACTGCTTCTATTTCTTTAGGGGTTATGAGACTGTTTAGATGGTTTATCTGATCCTGATTTAACTTTGGTAATTGGTATCTGTCTAGAAACTTGTCCATTTCCTCCAGATTTTCCAATTTTGTTGCATGTAGGCTTCTGTAGTAGGATATGATGATTTTTTGAATTTCCTCAGAATCTGTTGTTACATCTCCCTTTTCATTTTTAATTTTGTTAATTTGCCTGCTGTCTCTGTGCCCTCTGGTTAGTCTGGCTAAGGGTTTATCTATCTTGTTCATTTTCTCAAAGAACCAGCTCCTGGTTTTGTTGATTCTTTGTATAGTTCTTTTAGTTTCTACTTGGTTGATTTCAGCCTTTAATTTGATTATTTTCTGCCTTCTACTCCTCTTGGATGTATTAGCTTCTTTTTGTTCTAGAACTTTCAGGTGTGCTGTTAAGCTGCTAGTATATGCTCTCTCCAGTTTCTTTTTGGATGCATTCAGAGCTATGAGTTTTCCTCTTATCACTGCTTTCATTGTGTCCCATAGGTTTGGGTATTTTGTACTTTCATTTTCATTAAATTCTAGAAAGTCTTTAATTTCTTTCTTTATTTCTTCCTTGACCAAGTTATCTTCAAGTAGAGCATTGTTCAGCTTCCATGTGTATGTGGGCTTTTTGTTGTTGTTGACAATGAAGACCAGTCTTAATCCATAGTGATCTGATAGGAGGCATGGGATTTATTCAATCTTCTTATATCTGTTGAGGTTTGTTTTGTGACCAATTATATGATCAATTTTGGAGAAGGTACCATGAGGTGCTGAGAAGAAGGTATATTCTTTTGATGTAGAATGAAATGTTCTATAGACATCTGTTAAACCTATTTGATTCATAGCATTTGTTAGTTTCACTGTGTCTCTGTTTAGTTTATGTTTCCAAGATCTGTCCATTGTTGATAGTGGGGTGTTGAAATTTCCCACTATTATTGTGTGAGGTTCAATAAGTTCTTTGAGCTTTAGTAGAGTATCTTTTATGAATGTGGAAGCTCTTGCATTTGGGGCATATATGTTCAGAACTGAGAGTTCTTCTTGGTAGATTTATCCTTTGATGAGTATGAAGTGTCCTTCCTTATTTTTTTAATGACTTTTGGTTGAAATTCCATTTTATCCGATATTAGAATGGCTACTCCAGCCTGTTTCTTTGGGCCATTTGCCAGGAATATTGTTTTCCAGCCCTTTACTCTGAGGTAATATTTGTCTTTAACATCTAGGTGTATTTCCTGCATGCAGCAAAATGATGGGTTCTGTTTATGGATCCATTCTGTCAGTCTATGTCTTTTTATTGGGGAATTGAGACCATTGATGTTAAGAGATATTAAAGAATAATAATTGTTGTTTCCTCTTATTTTCGTTGTTGTTTATATGTTTTTGTGGCTATTTCTTTTTGATTTTGTTGAATGATTACTATCTTGCTTTTTCTTGGGTTTAGTTTCCCTCCATGAGTTGGCGTTTTCCATGTATTATTCTTTTTAGGGCTGGGTTTGTGGAAACATACTGTGCAAATTTGGATTTGTCATAGAATATTTTGGTTTCACCATCTATGATTATTGAGAGTTTTGCTGGTTATAGCAACTTGGGCTGGCATTTGTGTTCTCTTAGAGTCTGTATGAGATGTGCCCAGGATCTTCTAGCTTTCATAATCTCTGGTGAGAAGTCTGGTGTGATTCTGATAGGTATGCCTTTATATGTTACTTGCCTTTTTTCCCTTACTGCTTTTAATATTCTTTCCTTATTTTGTGTATTTGGTGTTTTGACTATAATGTAACAGGAGGAATTTCTTTTCTGGTCCAGTCTATTTGGCATTCTGTAAGCTTCTTGTATATTTATGTTCATCTCTTTCTTTAGGTTACGGTAGTTTTCTTCTATAATTTTGTTGTAGATATTTACTGGTCCTTTAAGTTGGGAATCTTCACTCTCTTCTATACCTATTATCCTCAGGTTCGGTTTTCTCATTGCATCCTGAATATCTTGGATGTTTTGGGTTAGGATGTTTTTGGATTTTGTGTTTTCTTTGACTGTTGTGTCCATATTTTCTATGGTATATTCCACACCTGAGATTCTCTCTTCCATCTCTTATATTTTGTTGTTGATGCTTGCATCTATGACTCCTGATTTCTTTCCTATGTTCTCTAACTCCAGGGTTGTCCTCCTTTGTGATTTCTTTATTGTTTTCATTTCTGTTTTTAATTCTTGAATGGTTTTGTTCATTTGTTTGATTGTCTTTTCCTGTAATTCTTTAAGAGATTTTTGTGTGTCGTCTTTAATGGTTTCCAGTTGTTTACCTGTGTTCTCTTGTATTTTTTAAAGGGAGTTATTTATTTCCTTCTTAAAATCTATCATCCTCTTGATGTGTGATTTTAAGTCTGAATCATCCTTTTCTGGTGTGTTTGGGTATCCAGGGCTGGCTGTGGTGGAAGAGCTGCATTTTGGTGAAGCCAGGTAGTCTTGGTTTCTGTTCTTTGTGTTCTTGCCCTTGCCTTTCGTCATCTGGTTATCTCTGGTCTCAGCTAGTCTTTCTCTCTCTGACTGTGGGTTGTATTTCCTGCAAGCCTATGTGTCAATACTCCTTCGAGACCAATTCTCTCTGAGAGGAATTTGGGTTTGGGGAGTGTTGTGGTGCAGAGTCAGCTCTCGGGTGCAGACAGAAACAGGAAGGTTCTAATCCCCAGCTGACCCTTGTTTCTTGTGTTCTGATGGCTCTGCTAAGGTCCCTCCTGGTCCAGTGAATTTGAAAAAAGTGGTGGTCTTGCTTGTGTTTAAAGGTGTGTCCGCACTCCTGGTACTATTTGAGTATGGAGCCCTGTGTCACAGGATCTGCTCTCCAGCCACTGAAAAAAAACAGATCCCTGTTCCTCAGTCCCTGTGACCTGGGAATTCCAGGTGGGATCCTCTGATCAGTCAGTCTTGTCCACACTCCTGAGAGGCTAGCTTTCTCCCAGTGCTGTTTGGCTACAGAGACCTGTTGGCCCAGGCAGAGGTCTCCCACCATAGATGGATGGAAACCAAAAGGCTCTTACCTCCTGGCTGGTCCTCAGTCCCTGTGTCTGGGGTCCTCCTCCTCTAATCTTTTCTTTGTAACCACAAGCTGCTGCCTGTCAATAAGAGACACTGCCTGAGAAAACTACCTTGCTCTCTTATAGTTTGTTAGTATCCAAAGCTTTGCTTAGTTACAAATATACATGGATTCTTGGGAATAATTTGTTTTATTAATGTTTTTTTTTCATGTTAACGTATTGTGAAACATACTGTTTTTTCATAGCCATCCACTAGAAGAAAAATGGAATGTAAACATTGTAATTCTATACTGCTTGAAAGATTTTGCTGGGATATATAAGCCATGGAAAAACATAAAGTATGTGTTAGAACCTGTTCACCCATTATGTATGGAAATCTATGTATATATCATATATATATATATATGTGTGTGTGTGTGTGTGTGTGTGTGTGTGTGTACATGTGTATATGTGTATATATGTATATGTATATGTGTATATGATCATATATGTGTATAAATGTGTGTGTGTATATATGTGAAAGTGTATATGTTTATCTGTCTGCCTGTCTGTTTGTTTGTCTGTATGTATATATATATATGTATATATCTATTTGTATGAAGTTTTTGGATCCTGCTTTTGCTTCATCTACTCAGTGTGTGTGTATGTGTGTCTATATGAATTTCCTCTTTCTTTTTCTTTCCCACCAGCCCCAAAGACTTAAAAGAGTTCTGAGTTTCTCTCTGGCCACAAGAAGTGTCATTCCCTATGAATCAAGCTTTGTTTCCTCAGCTAAAATTCTGGTGAGTAATTTCTGTAATTGATGGATGCCAGCAGCAGCATCCCCCAAGGTTTGCTATCAACATTGAAACAGGTCAACCCTTCTAGTGCTGACACCCATCAGCTGATCTCGGCAATGAACCTGATCCCCAATGCCACACCTTGCTGTCTGCCTTCCTTTATCCCCTGAATGTCAAATCTGGTCCTTGATCTCTTTGACAGAAGATTGCTTATTTGTCGTTTGTCAAATATTTTTTATAATTTATTTATTCATTTTACAACCTGATCACTGTTTCTTATCCCACAGTCCCTCCCCACACCCCCCCTCTTCTCCTCTGAGAGAGTGGAGACCCCTAGTGAGTATCCCTCCCACACTGGCACATCAAGTCTCTGCAGTGCTAGTTACTTCTTTTTCCACTGAGGCCAGACAAGACAGACTAGTTAGAAAAAGAGATTCCACAAACAGGCAACAGCTTTAGGGACAGCCTCTGCTCTCATTGTTCTGGAAGACGTGAAGACAAAGGTGCACATCTGCTACATACATATGTGTAAGAGGACTAAGTCCACCCTGTGTATGCTCTTTGTTTGGTGACTCAGTCTCTGAGAGCCCCAAAGGTCCAGTTTACTTGATTCTGTTCATCTTCCTGTGGAGTACTTATCTGTTTCGTGGTCCTCAATCCTTCTCCCCCAACTCTTCCATAAGAGTCTCAAGATCCATCCAGTGTTTGCTCGTGGGTTTCTGCATCTGTCTCAGTCAGCTACTGGAGCCTCTTAGAGGACAATATGCTCCTGTCAGGGACCTGTCAGAAAGCGCTTCTTCATAATCCTTTCAAACTGTTTTGACTCCTTACTTTTTTGACTTTTGTTTATTTCCGTCTTTGAATTTCTCAGGACTATTTCAATTTATTTAAAGGTCTTAGCCATTATCAGAAAAATATAAAGTCAGAAAACATGGTTATGTGTTGATTCTAGATTAAAATATACAGAGAGGTAATGAACTGAGGCCTGACCGCTGCTCTGAAGCTCCCTAAAGCTTTATTTTCTACAACATTCTAAGCCAATTATGCTCTGAAACATCTTCCAGGTGATTCTCATACTTATGTGTTCATTAGACTCACTTCTTAGATTAAACATGTCCCATTCAATGAGACAAAGGGTCCTCATGGCTTCATGACTTGTCTCTTTTCACATGGGAAATCTTTCTTAAATTCCCTTATGAGAGGAGAATTGGAGAAATCTGTTTTCCTTTTATATGAAACACTAATCAAAGCTATACCTTGGGTTTATATTCACAGTATTATAACATTGTTCAAGAATGGGATCTTGTGAGAAAATTGAGTGCTTGTGAGAAAACTCTAAGGAAAAAAGAAAGGTGTCTTGTGACCTCAGTTTCTTCAAAATACAAAATTGTCCTTGGAATGTGTTTCCATGGTTCGCTCAGGTGTAGTGAGTGGATAAGAGTGAGTTTACTTGAGATCTCTTAATGCTTGCTGATGTTACTCTATTACACCTGTATAGAAAAAACACATTTCTGTTTATTTGGCTCTTCTTAACTTTCAGAGTACAAATTGGCTGATGCTATGAATAAAGCCAACTTTGCCTGTGTCTTAAGTCTGCCTCATTCTTAGGCTCCGTTCTCCCAGATCCCACGGCCTCTAGAGAAGTGACATTACAGAAAGCAGCAAATAGCTATAATCTGAAGAGATGTACCCTGAAACTTCTGCTGGAGTAGAGGGAGCCCAGACACACTACCAGAATGGAGGGTAAGAGTGTGGCAGGCCTGGTGCGTTAACTAAAAATTCTTAGTTGTTCAAAAATACCCATTGAAACCTTTGAGAAGTATTGAAACCCAGGCATATCACTAGACTGCAGCAAAGACCGGCAACTTGCTAATTTAATTAAGCATTGAAATTTGTGATCCTATAGTTATAGGCAAGGGTGTTTGCATTTTATGTTCTCTCTTTAAATGAGTAAATGTGATTCTAACATGGTGAGCCAGAGAGGTATAATTTGCCAAAATGTCTATACAAATAACTCACTATCAGTAGTTTCTACACATTCATTTTTCCAGTGCTGAAAACTGTACAGAACTATAACCCAGGATCGTTTATGTAAATTGACTGGAAAATGAAATTGTGCTTCAATTGAGAATATGCCTTGTTGAAAAAGAGTGGAAGTGGAGAAAATATTTTAAGAAAGACATTTCAGAAAATGGTTGGAACTACTAGCAATTTGTGTTCAAACAAAATTTTGTCTGGTGTTTGAAGTTTATAGTGTATTGGGAAAACTTTAAATTATATTGGCTATCCTTTTGCCTTTTCTCTAAAACCTTATTTTGTAGCTAGAACATGCTATTTATTCAGATGTTTGAATTTGTGCAATGTTGATATTTTAAAATCATATATATTTATACTTTCATTTTTAACACATATTTTAAAAAATATAAGTATCTTTGGATTTTATGGGCCCAAAAGGCAGAAAAACTGATGTGATTGTAGACACTGAGACTGCAACTTTATAGCATGTTATAGAAACTATGGTTATTCACACTCAAACTACAATATTTCCATCATTGCCAAAATAGATCATTAGACATTTTATTGTGTTTGTACCCTATGTACAGTGTACATCAAGAAACATTGAGCCATGGAGCCTTACATTAAGAACACTTCATCACACTTGGTAGCATAGAAATAAAATAACAGTGAGAATGAGTATGACCCCCCTACACCCACACCCACACACACCTACACACACACACACCAACACACACACATACTTAGTACTACAGGAGTGATGTGGGTGTGGGTGGAGTAGGGTGCAGATGGCAAATAGTTGGGGAGAATTCCCCAAGGTTGCATTGGGCCATGCTTTGGAGAAAGCAAATGGGTGCTCACATACTTTCCAGTCTTAATTTCTCTAATTTTTATTTCTTCCATTAATGTCTGGGCTGTTTGAATTTAGTTTTGGAAATATAGATGCAAAAATATCTGTTTGTGTTTTAAAAGACAGAAAGATTTCACTCTAAATGTCTGTTGCTTGGTCATGTTCTTTCCTTTGCTGATGGCCAGCAGCATCACTGCTTCCTCCATGGTTTCCAGAGGTTTCACAGGCAAAGGTAAACTGAGTACCTTTTATACCTGTCATGGTATCATACATTTTTCAGTCACTATTTTCAATTAATATATCTTTAGAATAACTTCACACAGATTCAAATGACTACTTCATTCTTTCCTATACTTGATACACTATATGATTATATTCAAACCAAAATTATATTTAAGTGATTTTTAATGAATATTTGTACTGCTTAAAAATCTATGATAATACTATGAATGATGATTAAACAAACAAAGAAACACACACACAAACACACCCAGATAAAATGAAAGATAAAAAGAAAGATTGCATTTTTCATGGCCTACAGAAAAGAGTACAAATTATTATGCCTTTGGAAAAAATAATGAGGAGAATGTTACAATGTATGACATGGACAAATTGAGAGAGAGAGAGAGAGAGAGAGAGAGAGAGAGAGAGAGAGAGAGAAACAGAAGCCCAACCCAAAAAGCCAAATATCTTCGCTAAGCTGTTGTCTCAGCACTCAGGTATCAATGCAGAAAGCTTAGTTTCATGTTAATTTGTGCTAGAAAATGGGAAATTAATTCAAAATTATATATATTGTTCATGGTAAAAGTTTGGGAAAGATCAGGAACTCAAGGTCCATGACTAAACATAGTAAAAGCAAAAGCAATATACAGCAAACCAGTAGCCAACATCTAAATGGAGAGAAACTTGAAACAATCCCACTAAAATCAGGGACTAGACAAGGCTGCCCTCTCACTCTTATTCAATATAGCACTCAAAGTCTCAGCCAGAGCAATTACACAACAAAATGAGGTCAAAGTGACACAAATTAGAAAGGAAGAAGTCAAAAATGTCAAAACATTGACACAACAGTCAAGGAAAATGCAAAAGGCAAAAAGCTCCTAACACAAAACATCCAGGAAATCCAGGAAGCAATGAGGAGACCAAACCTAATGATAATAGGTATAGAAGAGAGTAAAGATTCCCAACTTATAGGACCAGTAAATATCTTCAACAAAATTATAGAACAAGACTTCCCTAACCTATTTAAGTATTTTAAGTATACAGCTTTTAAAACAAACTAATTTTAAAGGCTAGTTACCTTATTTTGTTTTATATTCATTTCTAAACATTTATAAATATATACTTTTTAAAATTTATACTAATTTGAAATACTAATTGGCCTAGTCTTATTCCATGTTCATTTCCAAGTAACAAATAGAGATCAAGTATACTTTTTGGTAATTTATTCAATATTTAATTTCAAAAAAAATTTATTTCAGTGCAAACGGCACCTCATTTATCCCTAAGGCAATGAATTACACATTCTCTGCAATTATTTTTTTTTTCAAGATTCTTCTCAAAATACTTTGGGATGTAACAACTATGTCTATTCTATTAGAATATCATCTATTGCCATTTATTTGTACCTGATACCTATCTCTGTATCCCCCATTATTTTTCATTTGCAGATATAAAGCTATGAGATAGTCAAGTTCATAAAGTAAGTTTACAAAGGTAAACTATATATGGGAAGATATATAGATGTAGATTAATTTTGTATATTCATAGAAAGATACAGATAGATATCTTTACATTATAAAAATGAAGTGAAATGATATATAAAAAGACAAATTTAATAACCCACAATATGAAGAAAAGAACCTCAAAAAAGATGCCATCACGTTTGTTTTCTGCTGGCCATCTACTGCTGAACAAGTAGAGAAGAGTAGTATAGCATGATCTTGAGGTAGATTGATTACCATCTTTCTGAAGAACCACCATATTGATTTCCACTATGGGTGGACAAATTTTCTTTTCTTTTTTATTTAATCCTTTTTTCTTTTTTTCTTTTTATTCTCTCTCTGTCTGTTTTCCTCTGTGTGTGTATATCTCTCTCACTGTCTCTCTGTCTCTGCCTCTCTCTCTCTCTCCTATAGGATATATATATATATATATATATATATATATATATATATTATTTATGGCTTTTGGTTTTGTGTTTTTACAGGATTCACAAATGTGTCACTGCTTGTTCTATTTTTAATTTCTATATTGTTTTATAGTATAATGTAGTACAGAACAGTATAGGATAGAATATTTTATTATTATCCCTTAGAAATCTGTTTTCTAATGAGAATCTGACAGGGAGTGGATCAAGATGGGAGGTGAGGTGGGGGAAAAATGAGAGAAGTAGTGAGAGGGGGAATTGTAATCAGGATATAGTAAGTAAAAAAAGAATGTTCTTCAATAAAAAATAATAAAAATATTAGTTGAAATAGTAAACATGTTCAGCTAGTAAACAACATTTCATGTCAGTCAAAGGAATTTAAATTTTATATAAAAAGAAAAACCTAAAGAAGTTTTCACACAGAAAAGATCAATATAATAATCTAGAAATATTTCTTTGAATTTGGATACAAGAATAATGGGAAGAGAAGGATGGAGATGAAAGCAATCCAGAAGATGTTACAATAATTCAGTATGGGAGTGTAGACACGAATTGCGGCAAGTGAAAGGGGAATAAGTCCTAAATGCTGGTAGGCTTTTAAAATATTAATTTAGAGAATTTTTAAATTGTAAACTGTTAACCAATATAGGAAGAAAAATTACTGGAAGCACTGCACTTGAAGGACAAATACAGTGGCAGTGTTGTAGATAGTCTCATATGCAGTTGTATACCTCTCTGGGTAGCTATGTTATTCCTTGTCAGCAATTCTCTTGACATGTGTGAAAAAATGCATTCCAATTTCTACTTTGAATTAACTTTATTTTGCTCTAAACAACTGTTATGTAGGATCTATTAAACATTATTTTTGAGTACTAGAAATATATGCGATATCAATTTAGGCTACAAGCCTGAAAAACACTATGTAACATTCATGAAACAGGTACATTTAGGTAAATTATTAGCATTACCACTTATAATTTTTAATAATTAAACTAGATGAAAAATGCGCTCAGTCAATATATTATAAAATATAGTCCAGATGTTTGGCCATAAATTGACGTTGAGAAAAAAAAAACATTGTGTAAAGTGTTTCCTCTCCGAAGGCAACATCATAATCCTATGGTTGACTTTATTGATAGAGATAACATTTAAGCTGTCATTTTCCAAATTAAATTTATTTAAGTAATTATATTTTTCAAATTTTCTTTTTATACCAATTTCAGTGTAAAAATTATTCTACCAAATAAAATATTTCCCTGCACTTTCCTTAATGAAATGAATTCTCTCTATAGAGAAAGCAAACAACAGCAAGTTTAATGGCTCTTTTAAGTGCGCTCTTTTAAGTGTGTCCATGTGAACTCAGCGGGTTCCCACCTGTCTTGTCTGGTATAATGCATGGAAAGAGAAAGGAAGACTATAAATAATGCATTTCAGTACTCATTCCCTAACCTGATATTTCCTTTCCTTGAGTTTGTGTAGAAAAACCTTTATCTTACACAAGATATGGTGGAAATCCCTACTGTTATGACTGAATATTTTCTGAATGACTAACTTCTCAGTACAAGTTGAAAAGCTGATAATTAATAATTTTTAATAAGGTGTTTGTATGATTAAAAAAGAGGAAAGAAAGAAAGAAGAAAGGAAGGAAAGAAGGAAGAAAGGAAGGAAGGAAGGAAAGGAAAGGTGCAGATCAGCATGTCTATGTGAATTCTCCAAGGCCATGCTGCTTCCAGAAGCAGATCAGAGTTGTGACCCAGATTGCCCTCCTCCTGAGAGGTATTCAGTTCAGCTCACCATAGAGGCCACTTGAATGAACTGATATACTGTAGGGACGAATGGCATTTGTTTACATGGCATGGCTCTTATCAGAAGATCTTTGAAAATGTTTGCTAGTCCTCCAAGGGAACTTTAAAGACTGAAGTTCATACACATAGAGAAAAACCTCAGTGTGAGGTTGAGAGATTGACCATAGGTAGCGATAATGATGAACTTAAATTCAGAGGCTCTGCTTTATAGAACCCTTTTGTCACAGGAACCAGATCCATGAAGAGCAGACACAACAACTACTATTTTTTGATGGGTAGACATTTGCAGGTTGAACACTAAACAGCTTCTGAGAGTAATAGGATATAGTATCTGGCAGAGACAATTTGTAGATAGGCATCCTTCTTTCTGTGGTCTGTAGGTTTGTATCCCAGCAAAATACTTATGTTGAAAATCCTAACAACCCAAGGCAACAGTATAGGTGGTGTTTGCTTGTTTGTTTTGATTCTCTTATTTTGTTGTTTAATGATTACTGCTTAATCCTGTAGAATGTATTAGTCTCTTTGTAAAAGATCCCACAAAGCGATCAGCCTTCTTTCTGCATTCTGTTCTCTCTTTTCCTCTCCTCTTCTTTCCTTTGTGAAAGTACATTCAGAAGTCATTACTGTTGTAGTGTGGTCCCTCACCGACATCAAATCCACCAACAACTTGGTTTTGAATTGTTATATGCCAGAACTCTGAGTCACATACTCTTGTTGTTTGTTTACCACCTAGATTATGGCATTTGTTAGAAACATCTCAACAGACTAAGATGCTTATAATAGGGAATTCTCAGCTAACAGGAGAAAATATATACAGAGAGATACTTTAAAAACTTGTTTTCTCTCAAATTTGGATCCTAAATTTGAATCTTTGGATGTGTATACTTAAGAAGAAACATATACAAAGAATACAGAAAATTTACAAGGCTTCAAGTATGTGAGATTTAGCTTCAAGGAGGGGGGATTGAAAGAATGTGCTATGAACAAGAAAGGAGAAATAATAGAACAGGGAGAGTTGGAGGCGTTGAAGATGTAAGGGTAAGACAGAGTAGAGAATATGGGAGGAGCTAATTTAGACTAAAGATATTTGCAATAGCTATGTAGAAAGCTACTACTTCAGATGCTTTCTAAAATATCACATACACAGAGTCACCCCATAAAGGAACAGGGACAATGCTTTTTTTTTTTTTTTTTTTTTTTTTTGAGACAAGGTTTCTCTGTGTAGCCCTGGCTGTCCTGGAACTCACTCTGTAGACCAGGCTGGCCTCGAACTCAGAAATCCACCTGTCTCTGCCCCCCAAGTGCTGGGATTAAAAGTGTGTGCCACCACTGCCCGGCTGGGACAATGCTTTTTAAAACTCTAGAAGTTACCAAATAAAAATTCTAGTGCCAGCTATGGGCTGCCTCTTTTAGAGTTGTTCTCACAAACAGTCCCCTTACCCAAGCTGTTGCCATTGCTCCTTGTTCATCTAAAGCTTGAAGATAGATGATATTTCTTAAGACAACGCATGCGTAAATCACAGAACATGGAAAAATCAAACTCATACCAATCTAGAAGATTCATCACTACTAACTATACTTTATGGCACAATACGTTTCTATTTGTGATACTAAAGGAGAAAAGTATGTATTTATTATTATTTAATAATATTATTGTTTATTATATGCTTTATTGTTGCTGTAATAAAAATGATGACAGAAGCAAAATATAGAAGAAAATATTAATTTGACCTTAATGATTCCGAGGAATAAGCATCTATTATGGTGGGCCAGAAGGGCAGCCAGTGCCAGTTATCGTAGCATGAAAGGGATGTGGAGAGATCACATCTTTACTAAAAGCAGAAAGCAGAGAGAATAAACTGGCAGTATTTTGAGGCCATAAACTTTCAACTTCTCCCTGGTGTCATACTTCCCCTGAGAAGGCTACACTTTCCTATAACAAGTCTATACAGTGCCACAAACGGAAAACCAACTATTCCAATTCCTGAGTCTGTCAGGGATATTTATCATTCAAACCACCACACTTATTGATTCTGGAAGCCACAGTAACAACTGGTCCATAAAGATATGTCTACATATACAATAGTGACCCTATGGTTACCACAGTAACCATAGACTTTCTGATTACACTTAAAGCCTACTCTATAAGACAGAACTTATGGCTGGTATTGTTAACTGGACAGATGGCTAAATCAGAGTCCTTAGGAGAAGAATCTAAAAATATCACTCTCTTAAATGAACATAGCATTATACTAGCTTATAAGTTTTTATCTTTATACCCTTTCTTAGTCAGGGTTTCTATTCCTGAACAAGCATCATGACCAAGGAGCAAGTTGGGGAGGAAAGGGTTTATTCAACTTATTCCTCCACACTGATGTTCATCACTAAAGGAAGTCAGGACTGGAACTCAAGCAGGTCAGGAAGCAGGAGCTGATGCAGAGGCCCTGAAGGGATGTTACTTACTGGCTTGCGTCTCCTGACTTGCTCAGCTGGCTTTTGTAAAAAGCCCAAGACTACCAGCCCACAGATGGCCCTACCCCCTTGATCACTAATTGAGAAAATGCCTTACAGGTGAATCTCATGGAGGCATTTTCTCAACTGAAACTGCTTTCTCTGTGATAACTCCAGCTTGTGTCAAGTTGACACAAAACCAGCCAGTACATACCCATAAAACTAGTGTATATGTCAACCATTTATACAAAAGCTTCCTTTTTCAGTAGAAGGTAATTAGTAACAAAACCTAAAACTGACCAACATGCTACAAATGAGAAATTGTGGAGTGATCATTTCTAAATGAGGCATCTACATCACATCCTCTGCCCCTGAGCCTCATGGATCATTGTGGAATAAATGTTAGTAGTATTATAATACCCAGAAATGGTAGTATCTGCACCAAAATAATACTTGTTGAACATGATATCCCAATTATACCTGTGTACCCATAGCAGTTGGGAATGTAACCAGAAGGCTTGTACAATATCAAGCAAGTCAAAGTCCCAGCACGAATGGAGAAATGGTTGACAAATATCCCATCCATAGCTGTGAAGCGATTCGTAACTAGTTACTGCTGGAAGAGAGAGGAAATTTTCCTTTGGGATGCAGTCTATGAAAGGCTATGCGTGCTCTAAAATGTGATCATATAGCCATGCAAATATAGGCAACACTAACCATACTGAGTGGGCTTAAAACAAAAAGAAAAGACATGAAGTTGAGAAGAAAAATTCAGGGAATAAATTGGGGAGATAATGGGGATACACTTAAACAAAATGCATTATACATATGCATGAAATTCTCTAACAATTAGAAAAGAGTTCCATTAGTGTCTACACTTCCAGCATGGGTGCTTCTATGACCAAGGAGAAAAATGCTTTGAGTCACATGGCTTCTCAGTGACTTCATCTAGAAGTCCTGACTTCTCCCTGCTGTTTTCATCATCCTATCTCATTTGGCTGGCTTACAGTTTTACCAGATTACAGCTATGAATTGTGAGGCCCTTCTTCTTCATCTTACATTTGGTTAAATACAAGTGTCTGCACCTATGAACATTGCTTCTACTCTATTGTATGTAGATAATGAAAGTTCATACTAGTGTCCTCTGTGACTCTACCAAGAGGTTCATGCAAAATCCCATTTCCTTCCCTATTGCTGTGGAAGGCGCTTAACTTGCACTATCTCTGTGCTTGCTTTGAATCTGCTCCTCATTTATTTGAAATCCTTCAGACCACATCAATGATTCACATTCCCAAAATGTAACTACAATCTGGGTTGTTTGTAACAGTCTGTGCCAGGGACCTTTGATACAGAGTTATGGCCATGCTCCTGCCCCTTGCATGCTCCTCTCTGTTCTCTGGCATGACCCCTTTTCTTTTAAATTTTAACTTTTAAAACTCTCAAGGTAGGTATACAGAATAGACTATGTGGGTGTTTGAGTAAATGTCAGGGCATTAGTTTCCCAAAAATATGAATAATAGTACATTTTAAGACCTTACACTCCAGAAAAACAGAAAAGTAATGTGGCAGAGCAAAAGCCATATTACTTATGAAGACACAATGTCAAGTACTGTTTTACAGCAGGTGTTTCATGAGCCACCAAGGTTGCTTGAGGTCAGTGAAACACAAAAATTCCCTGAGGTGGGTCAGTTCTGCTGCAGTCCTTTTGGATTCATGCTGTCAGTTCTGCCAAAAATCACACACACAGGTGCATACATATTACTCTCCTCAAGCAGAAGGTGGATGCATACTTCAAAGGCCCTGGGTGTGAAAATCCACTGACTTCCTTAATGCAAAGAGACATTCTTTCTTCCCATTATTGTCAGCCTTGGGCTGAAGACAATTGCACCTGACATCTTTCATCCAACCCTACTTAGCTATGCATTTCTATAGCAACAATCAGTGGTGCAACCAGAATCTCATTAATCTTTTAATGTTCCCATTTGGTCTGTTACTGACAGCCAATGTAAGTTCCAGTCCAGTGGAACTCTGTGGCCAGTTGTCAATATTGCTGGGAAGGAAAGACATAGGTAGACAGAGTGCCTTGGTAAATGACTTGAGAAAACATTTTCTTGCTTTTGCCTTCTACAAGTTTTTCTGTCTGTCCATTCTGGGCCTCAACTTGTACTCTGACCTTCCTCAAATTCTGCTGTCAGATACCCCATATCTTAGGCTAAGAATAACCCACCTAGATTCTAGATCTACATACTTGCAAATAAGGACACAGGTATCCTGCCTGCTCCCCCCTACCTCCTGCTGTATCAAAGGACTCTTACCTAGTGTGGATCTACTTTCTGGTCCTGAAGAGTTCCTTCTTGCAAGCAATTTGTTGGCAGTATCCACCTGTTCATGATGCAGTTTTAAAACATTCAATAAGTCTAATTTTTAATCCTTACCTGAGCCTTGGCTTAGCATTCTGTCAGTGGAGATTAGTCAAAAGGATCACATAATATCTTACTGAAAAATAATTAGCTGT
This sequence comes from Rhynchomys soricoides, assembly GCA_019843965.1. Lineage (NCBI taxonomy): Eukaryota > Metazoa > Chordata > Mammalia > Rodentia > Muridae > Rhynchomys > Rhynchomys soricoides. Next base: position 18,995 of record JADRCH010013317.1, read on the forward strand.
GCAGGTGAATAATGTGAAAGGGGTAGATTTGCTTTTCATGAGGATGGGAATAGAGATGCCTATATCCATGAAAGTGACAATGAGAAAAAGCAAAAATTACTAAGAAAATAAATAGCCACAAGAAAAGAAGTCATGATCATTAAGTAGGATGCAGATTGGCTGTAATGTACTCTTTCAGGTATAAATATATTTAAATCTGATATGTGCATTAAGTGGATACATTATTTTAAAATGTATTCAGAAACTCAACCATTGGCTTGAAGTAAAGCTTATCCATATACCAAGAGGATAAGGATATTTTCCTATAAGGATAAGAATATTGGAGAATTCCTTGAGATATCTGAAGTTAGGATTGGGTTGTTGCTTTTCTTCTTATTTATTAAATCTATTAATCTATTAATATAGAAGAGCAATAATAATGGATAACCTGCCAGTTAGTATAAATATGTAAACACTTTGAAGCTGTAAAGAGAGCACTATTCAAGTTAGAATATGTTTTTTGCCTTCCAATGGTTAAACAAAATGTATACTAAAAAAATATACATTTGTTCATATTGAAATAATAATATGATGGGCATGATGCAGGGTTTCAATTCTAACTTCAAGAAAGCTCTCAAGTAGATGACTCCTGAGTTGAAGGCAATCCTGGGCTACAAAAGAGTCAGACTTTGTTAAGAAAAAAATTGAAGAATAGAGATGGGGAAAGAAGAAAAGAAAGGAAAGGACAGTAGAGGAAGGAAGCTAGGTGAAAGAGAGAAAGGACAGAAGCAAGGGAGGAGGGGAATGAAATAAGAAGTAGTTCTTGTTTTAGATTTTCTGCTTTTGTCTGAGAAACCCTTCATTCCATGAATCAAATCATACCAGGGGAAAAGAAGTCTTTTAACTTCATTTCTATTGCTGTAACAAATGCTCTGACAAAAAGCAACAAGGGAGAGGAAAGAGTTTATTTAGTTTGAGATTTCAAGTTACAGCCTAACTTTGGGAGATGTTGAGCAGCTAGTCACATAATATCCACACTCAAGAGCAAATAAATACAGCCTTGCTGGCTTCAATGCTTCCTTGCTTTCAGCTACTTTTGCCCTCACTTATATTGTGCGGAACACTGGAAATAGTGACACCATAATGAATTGGCTCTTGCTACACAGTAAATGCCATCAGCATGCCTACAAACTGACTTGATTTAAATGATTCCTGGTTAATGTTCCTTCCAGGTGAGTCTAGGTTGTGTCAAGTTGACAATTAAATCTAAGCAGCACAACAAGCAAAATAATAATGGCAATATAAACTTAAAGACAGTCTTGAACTATAGCACCATCCACTGCCCAACTTCTCAGCCCTTCTTCTGCCTATCAGGACACTTTGCTGGAGGAGTACACTTTATTTTCCATGACCTATTCCTATTTTTACACAAAAGCTACATTGTAGTTGCTCTCTTTGGCCTGCTAGGCAAATGCCAGTATGCAAGATTCCTGTGTCTGTAGGTACTTTTCTATAGCTGTGATGCTCTGAGAATAGGTAACTCTTTAATTCCAACAGGCATTTCTGTTACAAATCACAATCTCTGTCACTGTACATATTGTACCAGCTTTCAAGGAAACTGCTAAGAAAACACTGAGGCACTGGGGCCCTGAGAGGAGCCTGAGGTGGGGAGGCTGGACACCTCTCCTGTGACCCAAGGATAATTGTGGAGGTTTCATCTCCCTGAACACACTTCTTTACCCTGTAGTGCTGTGCCCAGTGACAATGTGGGTCACTTTGCTGAGGTATATTGATATCATCAAGCCCTGTCAAATACTAACCATTGTTTGGAAACAATACATAAAAACCCAATTGTTTCTCTGGCATTGGAGTTTTAGTGACTGTGACCAGGTAATTTATCTCCTTTCCAAATTCATATGTTTAAGTACTGACTCCATTACACATGGCTATGGAGAGTCTTTGCCATAAAAGTTACTGAGACATCATTTGTCATTTGTGTGAACTTTGATCCAATGTGACTGTGGTCTTTTCATAAAAGGGGGGCATTTGAACATCTATTTTTGCCAAGGAAAATGACACAAAAAGGATCAAGAAGAGGAACCCACAGTCCTAGAAGAGACGCTTCCAGGATCTTTCTTTTCAGCCTTCAATACAAGGTAATCACAACACACCATTCTCAGACTCAAACCCAAGAACTGAGATGTACAAGTGTGCTGCTTAAACAATGCAGTTGCTGATGTTTTACTGTGGCAGCATGAGCTAACTCCCTAAAGGTCAACAAGAGCACAATAGTCAGGAACTATAATTGTACAGGATTTTATGAAAGTAAAACATAGTTGGGTGTCATAAGTTCTCTTGTGATTTTTTAGGTGATAGATGAGGCCATTAGACATAATTATACAGACCAGAATACTTTAAAGAATGATCAAAGCCCTCTAAATATTTAGAAGAACATAATCTGGGACTGTCCTAGGAAAGCAGGAGGGATGGTCATTCTATATGGAATAATTATGATTAAGACAAAACACTGACATCCTTTACTTTTGACTTCATTATATGCATTTATTTTAAACCCTGGTCAACCAACCTGCATATTTTTCATCATAACATTTTGCTAATTCTATCCATGATGTTATATTTCACTTTAATTTTTTAAAGTTTTATTTAATCTTTTTTTACCATCCAGATTTTATCCCCCTCTGATCCACCCTCTGACTGTTCCACATCCAATACCTCCTCCCCACATCCCCATGATGTTATTCATACCCCCACTCTCCACACCACCACAGATCCCCACTTCCTAGGGCCTCCATTCTCTTGATGGTTAAATGCATCTTCTCTGACCTAGTACAGAACCAGCAGTCCTCTGTTGTATATGTGTTGGGGGCCACATATCATCTGGTGTATGCTGCCTGGTTGGTAGTCCAGTGTCTGAGAGATCTTGGGGGTCAGGTTAGGTGAGACTGCTGGTTCTCCAATAGGGTTGCTTCTCTTCAGCTTCTTCCAGGATTTTCCTAATTCAACCACAGGGGTCAGTAGCTTCTATCCATTGGTTGGATCCAAATATCTGCATCTGACTTTTTCAGCTGTTTACTGGATCTTTCAGAAGGCAGTCATGATAAACTCCTTTTGTTAGCACTCCATAGTCTTAGTAATAGTGTCAGGCCTTGGGACCTCCCATGGAGCTGGATCCCATTTTGGGCCTGTCACTGGACCTCCATATCCTCAGGATCCTCTCCCTTTTCTTCCCTGCAATTCTTTCACACAGGAACAATCATGGATCAGAGTTTTTGACTGTGGTATGGCAACCCCATCCCTCACTTGATATCCTGTCTTTCTACTGGAGGTGAGCTCTACAAGTTCCCTCTCCCCACCGTAGAGCATTTCATCTAAGGTCCCTCCATTTGGGTCTTGAGAGTCTCTCATCTGCAGGCCTCTGGTACATTCTGGAGGGTCCCCCCACCTCTTATCTCCCGAGGTTGCCTGTTTCCATTCTTTCTGCTGGCCCTCAGGACTTCAGTCTTGTTCTCCTGATCCAATACTTGATCATCTTCCCCTCTTCCCCTCTCTGTACTCTTTCCCACCCAGGTACTTCCCTCCATCCCACCTGTGTGATCACTTTCTTTCCATCTCAAGTGGTATTGAGGCATCATTACTTGGGCCCTTCAGCTTGTTAACATTTTTGAGTTCTGTGGATTGTATCTTGAGTATTCTGTACTTTTTTGTCTAATATCTACTTACTAGTGAGTATGTGCCATACATGTCCTTTTGGGTCTGAGTTACCTCATTCAGGATGATATTTTCTAGTTCCATCCATTTGTCTGAAAAATTTATTCTTAGTAGCTGAGTAGTATTCCATTGTGTAAATGAACCACATTGTCTGCATCCATTCTTTTGTTGTGGGGCATAAGGGTTGTTTCAAGCTTCTGGCTATCACAAACAAGTTCAGTATGAACATAGTGAAAAACGTGCCCCTGTGGCATGGTAGGGCATCTTTTGGGTATATGCCCAAGAGTGGTATAGCTGAATCTTCAGGTAGATCTACTAAAAATTTTCTGAGGAATCTCCAGATTGATTTCCAGAGTGGTTGTACTAGTTTGCAATCCCACCTGCAATGGATTAGTGTTCTCTTTCTCCACATTCTCACCAATATGTGCTGTCATCTGAGGTTTGACCATAGCCGTTCTGATTGGTGTAAGGTGGAATCTTAGGGTCATATTGATTTGAATTTCCCTGATCACTAAGGACTTTGAGTCTTTCTTTAAGTGCTCTCAACTATCCGAGATTCCTCTTTTGTGAATTCTCTTGTTAGTTCCATACCCCATACCTAATATTAAGGAACAGTGCTATTGTTTCTGCCCCTTTGTTTACTTTATATCCAGAAACTGGTCAACAAGTGCTTTTACTCTCAGATGTCTCACAGATCCTATATATCTTTTCTGACTAACAGACTCATGATACTAAGCATCTGCTAAGCCTAGTTTATTTGAAAAAGTAATCTGTTATTCTTTATTTCAATTTCTATTATTTTATATGTATGGATATTTTGCCTACATATATGTTCATTTACGAAGTGTAAGTCTGGTGTTCATTGCCACCAAAAGAAGAACCAGAGATATAGATGCATGTGAGCCACTGTCTGTGTGCTGGGAACTGATCTGGGTCATCTTGAAGAGCAGCCAGTTTTGGTAATAGCTAACTGACTTCTTCAGTCCCCAGTCTACTTTCAGTTGCCAAATAGATAAAAGGACAGAATAACAAAGTGCTGAGGGTGTACACGTAGAAATCTTAAATGTACAGCAATTCTATGAAAATTAGTGTCTGGATTTGTATAAAACAGTAGATTTATAGTTCTAGAGCATCTTGTCAGTAGATTTTTCTTTCATGAAATGAACATGGAAGTGCCTTTAAAGGCAGAAGTATGCTTTGTCTTACTGGGTTTTTGTTTGTATTAATTATTTTGGGGTATATTTGTTATTATTTTCAGAGAGAGTGAGAGAAAGGAAAGAAAGAGGAGAGGAAGAATATGGTAAAAATATATTGTGTAAAATTTCAATAGCAATTTAAAAATAATTTGAAGAAAATAAGTGAATACCAGTTCACTGGTGTTAGCTATCCCAGATGGAGAGCAGGAAGAATAAAATAAAGTATTTGCCTTTCTTTTTCTTCCATTCTTTGATAATTTCATATATTATATTTTGATCATGTTCGACCCTCCCTTTCAAACTCCTTCAAGACCCACTCACTCTACCAATTAATCCTGTCCAGTTCTGTTGTTTTTCTTTTATCTTAATACTACTTACTAGTTCTATCCTCTTTGAAATCATTGATTTCTCTTACAAATAAAATTATAATTATTCAGTTTATAGTTTATCCATTTCAACATGTTTTAATTAATAAGTTAAGGAATTTTATTCCTTAAAGAAGCCATATTGCCTCATTGTGTTCTCTTTTTTCCCTCTCTTTTGTGTATCTTTCTAGATTGAAGCTTGCACATCTATTGACCACTATATGTGTTTTATGTATTGTCTAAAATTGATTTAAAATATATGCTATAACTACTGAAAATTCCTCATTTACTAATTTTTCTTCATGGATTGATTATGTCTTTATGTTTAAAATGAAAATGATGTGGTTCTAGCTAGTAGACAATTGACAACACAACATCAAATATAAAATATAAAAAATAATTTTTTACTCTCACAAAAGCCATTATTGTTCCAAGTAACTCAAGAAATCTGTTTCCCAATGCATATTCAGATAAATGCAATGTCATGATTTTTATTGTATAAAGAAGAAAGCATGCTAGTGACAAAAGAATGAAAGTGAAAACTGTGAACAAAGGCCCCACCTATCTTAAAGGTAAACCATTACTTTTTTGTGTAGCATCTCTTATTTCCAAAGTTTGTGAAAGTAATCCTTCTCAGTTTCACCTAACAAATATTTAAATATCCAATACCAATTATAGTCTAGAATATTAGGTAGAAAATTCTAGTAATTAACTATTCAAAAATGTTAAATGCTTCCCATCATAGAAAACATCATATCCCCACCCCCTCCTTGCCAACGAATCTGTACCAGATACACTACATGTTGGCTAGTTGTTAACTCTCTCACTTTTCAGATTGGGTGTGATACTATCACAGTGCCTATAGTCAACTTACCCTTGTTTTATTCAATAATGTCTTCAAACAGCAAGACTGTTGAAGTTGGAAAGCTTTACAATTTATAAAAGAATATACTATTATTCTATTATCTTCCTAGTTATTGTGGCTAACCCCTTGTTGGAGTAATTTACAAACTAAACTTTATCACAGGAATACATGTATAGAAAAAACTGAAAACAGGGGTTTTGATTCTTTGTGTTCCAGCATCTATTTAGATTCTTAGAATAGATTTTTTTTTTTTATGGATACAGAAGGAGTGACATGTACAAGAGGAGACTATATGTTTTATGTTCAATGATAAACACACATATGTGTATGTGACCTAAGCATACAAACTTGTCCCTAAAAATTCCACCAGGAAACTTCTATAGCTGATAAACTCTTTAAGAAAAGTGGCTGAAATACAAAATTAACACATGAAAACCAGTAGCCTTCCTACATACAAATGGCAAACAGACTGAAGAACAAATCAGGATACAATACATTTCACAATAACATCAAATAATATAAAATCCCTTAGGGTAACCAATTAAGTGAAAGATTGTCTCATAAAACATTTAAGACATTGAAGGAAGAAATTGAAGAAGATATAAATAAATGGAAAAAATCTCTAATACTTATGGATTGGTAGCATTCACATAGTAAAAATAGTCATCTTACTAAAAGCCATCTATAGATTAAGCTTTAGCTTCTAAGGAAACAGAAGGAATTCAGGATAGTTAAAACATTCCTCAATAATAAAATAATCCCAGGCACAATCACCACCCTCAATCTCAAATTGTATCACAGAACTATAGTAATAAAAACAGCATGGTTTTGACACAAAATTAGAAACGATGATCAGTAAAACAGAAGATTCAGACATAAACTCACACATCTATGAGCACCTGTTTTTTTGTTTGTTTGTTTGTTTTTGATAAAGATACACACTGGATACACGCCATATACATTGTGGAAAAAGACAAGTTCAACAAATGGTACTGGTCAAACCCTATGTGTTAATGGCCTTTGTTACAGAAAGGTACTTACTCTATTCCCTACCAAATAAAAATGTAAACACCAAAATAGCTACAAACCTTGTGATCTAAAGCAGGGTCTTCGTCTGCAAGGTATTCTCATGCCATGGTGGTACAGAACTTATGAGAGTAACCAACCAATGACTGATTTGACAGTAGTATCACTCTACAAGATGAAACCCTATCCAAAAGTGCTTCAATTACCTTCAAAGAACCTGTGTGATTGGCCAGAGACATAAGGGAGAATCAAATACTACTGTTCTAAAAGAGAATAAGAGAAAGAAAATTACTATTAAAGTCATTCTGCTATACTCATAAATTAGTGCCCAGCTCACCCATCGTCAGAAAAGCTTCCTCTTGCAGCAAACGACAATGAATATGAGACCCACATCCAGACAATATGCAGAGAGTAAGAAACCTTGTAACTCTTAGCCCTACATGGTATGTCTTAAAGAAATGCCTCCATTCAGGGCTCAAAGAACCCTACCGAAGAGTTGGTAAAAAGAGTGTATGCTCCAGAAGGCATGTAGGTAAATCCACATAGGAATTCACAAGACTGAGGTGGCATGCATGGAGCCTACATAGGTCTGTGCCAGATTGTATCAAAGAGCTAAAAGGAGAACTAGAGACATTACTCCATTACTAACCAAGAAGCTATCTCCAATTGGTAACAACTCAAAAGTAATATATATATATATATATATATATATATATTTTTTTTTTTCTAAAGGAGTGTCACTGTGGAAACAAACTACTCCTAATGATAGGGTACATGCTCAGTTGTAAATGTCCAATAGAAAATTAATTCAACCACAGCTTTTGAGTTTCCTCATTTCATAATGTCAGGACTTTGTCCTCTTTTAATTTTATCTCCTTTTTTACTTTTAATTTAATTTATCTCTTTTACTTCCTATTTTCCCTACAGGTCCTTTGATTATATACTATGACTTAATGGTTAGTATTTTTATGGGATTCCTGACTGAACAAACAAGTGGGTCTCTGAGTCTCTGTTTCTTGGGTCTTTTCTTAGATTCTTTTCCTTCTGTTTGTTACTTTCGACCTATTCTGATGGGTAAATTTCTTGTTTTATCTTATATTATGTTATAACATGTCATAATCTCTTAGAAGTCTGTTTGTTTTTGAATGAGTCAGAAAGGAAGTAGATTGGAGCATAAGTAGGAAGAAATTGGGAGAAGGAAGACAAACCATAATCACAATATAGTATGTGAGGAAAAAAAATCTATTTTCAATAAAAGGAGAAAACATTGTTTTTTTCTTTAAAAAAATGTTAAAAAAATATCTCTGCCAACTACTAGGAAAATTGAGTAATATTCTAAGGCAGAAATAAGTGATGAATGATAACAGAGTGTTGATATAAAGAAACAGGAAGTAAAGTTTCTATTTCAGTGTCAGGTTTTTACAGAGAACCATTCACAAACAGACACAAGATCTAAGAACTATGTCTCTTACAAAGATGCATCAGTTTCAATCATTCTAGATAATGTTTTAGAAAATAGATTATCTCTCATTTTCTTATCAAGAATGACAGTCATTTCCTGTCTCCAGAATCAAATTTTAGTCATTTTGGAGTATTTGACAATGACAGGAACATCTTATATTTTTTATTACTAGATTCTATCTGTTTTGTGTATACATCTTGAGCAAATATTTAGTGCATTAATCACAATCTTGCATTTCTGACAGTGCTATTATTCAGAAGAATATGCAAGATCTGAGAAACTTCTCATCAACCTCCCCCATACACTCACACACTGCCATGGGGTCCCTTTCTACAAAGGTACAGGTGTTTTGGTAGGAAAAAGACACTTAAGATACTAGAAACAATTTTTTTGAAATTTTCTCAAGTAATAAGACTCATAAATAATCCATGCATACACACAACCCCAGCACTTGGGGAGCTAGGCAAAAGAATGAGAATGAACCAATGAATGAAGAAACAAAAAGAAAGAAAGAAAGAAAGAGAGAGAGAGAGAGAGAGAGAACAAAAGATAGACAGAAAGAAAGAAAGAAAGAAAGAAAGAAAGAAAGAAAGACAGACAGACAGAAAGAAAGAAAGAAAGAAAGAAAGAAAGAAGATGGAAAGAAGGCAGGCAGGAAGGAAAGAAGGAAGGAAGAGGGAAGGAAGGAAGGAGGCAGGCAAGCTGGCAAACCAAGCAAGCAAACAAGCAAGCATATGAAAAATTTTATACTAACACTGAAGCAAAACAAAAATCTTGGAGGTCAATTATACTATACTCTGCCCAGTAACTTATGATTGCGAATATTGTTAGCCTAGAAAGGCTAAAAGTCTGTGCTTACAAGGATCCTAGATAGTTAAATATGATGCTATAATAAAAGGACACATAGCTAACATCCTTAACCATTTTGAAAAACTTATATTAAAACAAAAATATGCTCAGATAACAAAATCTATTGCATTTGATAGCAACAGACTTTCTTTAACACCATTTTGCTGAATTCAGCTCTCAGTGGTGTGGTGACTAGATCTTCTGAATGCCATCTAGATCAAAGCAAGAAATAAGAATATAGTCATTTCTGTCTTCACAGAGCAGTGGGCTGAAACCTAATTTCAGAAACATGCTGTATGCACAAAAAGGATAAATCTGCTTATGGTGGTGATCGGGGTCTCAAATGAGGCTATGATAAATGGTCATCCAAATCCATACCCTTCTGGACCCAGAAAAAGGCAAAGGGGGCTGGAGTGGCTTGTAGTACCTGAATCATAGCTTGCATTACTCACAGTCCAAGACTTTGTTATTTTTCATTTATGGATTTTCCATAGATTAAAATGATCCATATCATATATGGCTATCAAAACCTACTGAACTCTCTCTCTCTCTCAAATGTACACACACACACACATGTGCGCACATACACAAACACACAGACAGAGCGAGAGAGAGAGAGAGAGAGAGAGAGAGAGAGAGAGAGAGAGAGAACATGGATGAGAATCTTCTAAACAAGAGTGACAGACTTAATTCTCCAAGGACTTGAGATAATCACAACAAACAGATTTCATATAAAATGACTACACTGCAGATATGTAAAACAAAGTGGAATCACTTTAATTGGGAAGCAATACAAGCCTGACAGTGATAAATCGGTAGACTTGAAAGAGAACCAGCTATTGCTTTCAAAAGTGAAAAAATATAACAATTCAAATAAAACATGAGAGGCTTAAAGAAAGCTGAAGAATTAGTAACTCACTGGGAAATACAGGAACAAAGTCATGAAGACCTAGGCAAGTATGGCGATTTTCTGAAGGCAGGCTTCTTTAATACTTACTATAATGCTCTAATGAATGAGACCCAGAATTATCCCTGGTAACTGCATCTTGGATTTTAACATGGACCTGTGTGCACCACTGGGGATGTGATACCTTCTAGTGTTTTCTATCTTAGACCACTGGGCTGTGTGGAGAAGAGCTGGAATTTTGAATTTGAAGTGTCCATTAATAGCCTGTAAGCAGCAAACTGTTGGATGTGCAACCTCTGACTCCACTTAGTTTAAGCTGTGCACACACCCCTCTTTTAGCAATGTCCTTGGCAGCCTGGGATCCTTGCCAGCATGCACTATGCACACACTCATTGGAACAATGCACCTAACAACATGTTAGCAAAATATGATCCCTGCATGCATCCAGCTGTGTGCAGACCCCAGTTCCAACAATAAAAGAAGTTTTTCTTTCCATTAAGGACTATCAAATGTACACAGATTCTCTTCAATTACATTCTACTTACATTTGTATGCATTATTATTAAGGCAAACTATGCCCTTTAAGTAAACTTTGACAGAGAATCAATCCCCTTTTATGCCAATGAACAATTGGGTATTCATGGAAATTAGAAGAAAATGCATTCTGGGAAGAGATATTCAATATATGCTTCCATGATGAAATTTATCTATCAAAACAAATCAAACTAGATCCTAGTAATCAAACATGTTCTTTCTTCAAGTTTAGTAAAAGAAACCCTGGGTTATTGCCTAGGGACTGTCAGTCACCTGATTCATTGTCACTCATGTGAGGCTACCTTGGTACTTTTAAAAATCTGTGTAAGCCATTTTTCCAGTCCTTAAATTAGAGGCCAAGGTCCTGAGAATAACTTGTCACCAGTGACACAATTACTTAGGTGTCTGACCTTCATCACCCAAGTAAGTCAATCTACTACAGGATGAATGAATGGCTTAGAAAGAGAAGAAAATTCTGTAGCTGCCTGCACTTAATATTGAGCTTAGAGATTGTGCTTTTTATAAAGATAACTTAGAAACCCAAATTTTAAACTAAATCTCCAATATGATTTACACACAGTCCATTTAGAGAATTTTTCTGGTATATCCAAAATCCAAATTTTTATCTATCTATCTTCTATCTATCTATTTATCTATCTATCTATCTATCTATCTTTGTATCATCTATATATCTATCATTTATTGGTTTTTCATAACAGGATTTCTTTGTATAACAGTCCTGATTTTTCTGGAACTTGATTTGTAGATCAGTCTAGGCTCAAACTCAGCAATCCTCCAGCTTCTGGTTGCTGAGTGCTGGGATTAAAGTTGTATGTTATCACTGCCTGGCTCACCATGTACATTTTAAAAGAATTTATTATTTTAAGCTTTTTTTCTATTAAGCCATGGAGTTTCTCATTATATAGTTGGCTTTAAACTCATGACATATTCCCACTTTTGCTCCCAGTGCTAAGAATGGAGGAACATGCCATTGGGCACAGCAAGAAATTTAAATTTAGTTGTCATGTCCCAAGTTTAGGTTGCTTCAAAATACAGCTAGTGTGATGGTCTTGGGAGAGTACAAACCTATCAGAGGTCTGCCAATCTGATTGTGCTACTAGTGTACTGTTTGCAGGTTTTAAAGAATTGAAAAATGGCAATACACATTTTCACAAATATCAAAGTAGCTTTAATCAATGAAACTTGACAGAACAGGTCAGACACATATGGACCTTATGTTCCTTCTTTGTGTTTAATGAACTTGACTTGCAATCTGGTAGGTAGTAGGTTACATGTATTGTATTTATTTTTGAAGAAGAATTTAATTTGGGCTTTTCTGACTTTATCACTTACACACATTTCTTTAATCTAAGTACATTAGGAAAAGTACACTTAGATATGTTTTTGCTAAAAATTCCAAATCAAATATAGCACTTTCCTTTTTACATGCCTTCTCTGAAGAAAAGTGTTTTCAGGTCTTTTGAGCACTTGTCAAGAAAATATGAGGTGCTGTGCTTCTCTGCTCTTCCAAGTCTCACTTCATTAATACCCAGAAGCAATAGAATGTAGTACACCCATAGTTCTCAATCTTCTTTTCCCAAATCTTTGAACTTTTAATATCATTCCTTGTGTTTGGTGATCCCAAACCATAACATTTTTTTCATAGTTACTTCATAACTTTATTTTTGCTACTGTTATAAACTCAACATAAATACCTGATACGTTATCCCTGTGAAAAGGTTGTTTTACCCAAAATATGTAGCTGCTCACAGGTTGAAATCCTCCGCACTACAGGCATACGTCCTACTGTACATCCAAATGCAGCTCCCATAAGTTTACTATACACTGTAGACTTCTGGACTTCTTCTACCTCCTAGATCCTATCTCAATTATTGTAAAGTTTTAATGCTGTGGAGACAAAAATAAAGAATGAGTGCCTCAGCTCATACTTCTCAGCTACAAGTCATTTAGGAAGAGGTGATCTGCACTTGCTTGCCTATGTTCTGTTATGTAAGCTAGTCTTGAATTCTCCCAGAAAACCCAGAACTTTTCCTTGACTTTCCTGTGTGTCCTGAGGACCTTTCTAATCACTTTCTGTGCTGCTTAGTGTTTGCAGTCTTAAAAATATTGTCAACAAAATATAATTTTCAGGAGGAACAGTTTCTCAAATGCTGTCCAGAGCATATTTTCATCACAAAAGGGACCTTATTCTTTTTATTCTTTAAACCTTCTTCTGCTGATGGAACAGATCATAGCACTGGTCAGTATTCCACTAGTGGTGGGTCAGACCGATCAACTGTGTGAAACCATACTTCAGATCTCCTCCTCCCTTTTTCCTCCCTCTCCCCACTCCACCTTACTCCTCTTCCTTTCATTGCATTGCCCTCCACCTGTTTCTCGGCCCCACACTTCATCTCCTCTTCTGACTTCCTTCCTCTCCTCTTCCTTTCCTCTCTCCCTTTCCTCCTCTTTTCTGCCTCCTTTTCCAGCTGTCTCCTTTAGATTGTTCATTTCCTTTTCTATTGGTTATGTTATTTATTTACATTTCAAATGTTATCCCCCTTCTCAGTTTCCCCTCCACAAAACTCCTATCCCATCTTCCCTCCTCCCTACTTCTATGAGGGTGCTCCTTCACTCATCCACCCACTCTTTCCTCACTACCCTAGCATTTCCCGACACTGGGGCATCCATTCTCCACAGTACCAAGGACTTCCACTCCCACTGATGCCAGCTAAGACCATCCTCTGCTACATATGCAACTGGAGCCTTGGGTCCCTCCATGTGTACTCTTTGGTTAGTGGTTTAGTCCCTGGGAGCTTTGGGGGATCTGGTTGGTTGATATTGTTGTTCCTCCTATGAGGTTGCAAACCAGCCTGGCAGTGGTGGTACATGCCTTTAGTCCCAGCATTGGGGAGGCAGAGGCAGGTGGATTTCTGAGTTCGAGCCCAGCCTGGTCTACAGAGTGAGTTCCAGGACATCCAGGGCTACACAGAGAAAGCCTGTCTCAAAAAAAATAATAATAAAAATAAAATAATAATAAAAAAAGTAAAAATAAAGAGGCTGCAAACCTCTTCAGCTCCTTCAGTCCTTTCTCTAACTCCTCCATTGGGGTCCCCATGCTCAGTCTGATGGTTGGCTGCGAGCATCCTCATTGGTGAGGCTCATTTTCTTTTCTTTTCCAGTGTTTTCTAAAAATGAGGTAAAATGACTGTCAAAATGTTTAGAAAAACTAAATTAGTAACAATAAAGGGAAACTATATACAGGATAGCACAGGGTCATGGCAAAACTCCAAACCAATAATAAGGCTGTTAAAGTGCAGATGACATGTGCAGGTGCAAGCCTTGGATCTGTAACAGCAGTTAAATGGGAGAAGTCTCCAGGGCTGTATGCTGTGCAGCATTTACTTCAAGTTTGTAAACATTCTGTTTCTTAAATACAATAAAGACAGGATTTCCAAAGTTGTAAAATGTCTTTATGAACAAATAATGTAGACAATTTATCTTTGGGAGCAGTACCTCAGGCCATAGACACACAAGCTGACCAGATGTCCTGGGCATATTATCCCCAAGCAATGACTTACATTTTCTCATTTCAAATCACTAATTGTAATGTTCTTGGGTTTGTTTTTTGTTTGTTTGTTTGTTTGTTTGTTTTTTCTAGACAGGGTTTCTCTGTATAGCCCTGGCTGTCCTGGAACTCACTCTGTAGACCAGGCTGGCCTTGAACTCAGAAATCCAACTGCCTCTGCCTCCCAAGTGCTGGGATTAAAGGCGTGCGCCACCACTGCCCGGCAATTGTAATGTTTTTGATTGAAGTTTACAATGCTTAAGCATAAAAATGCTTTGGTTATGTTAGAGATATTTAGCCTCATGACCAGAATTCCCTGAAATTTATTAAAATGAAAATTATTTTACAGACCTGACTATGGTTGGTTAAATAGACACAGCTAAAGCCACTTAACACATGATTAGTTAATATACACTCTAGGCTGAGAAAGCTGGATGACTAACTGTAAGACTACATGAAAAATTAGTTATTTTTCTAGGAAAAATGAGAAGGGATTGTATAAAATCATGATCAAAACATGGCAATTAAGGTTATTGGGTAAGCAGATCCCAGCTTGGGACAGAGTTGGGAAATATGACCTCAGAGCCATGAGACTAAAGTGGGAGTTTCTAGAATGCAGAAACAGACATTGCATCTGCATTGTCAACTCAGATCATCCAAAGTAAAATGAGCAGAGAAAAGATGAACCATGTGCACTATAGAACCACACTTTTCTAGGATGATGTCTGTACATGGCATTCATGCCTCTGGGGTCTGGATTCATATGGTATGCTAGTCTCTTGAAATGCACAGAGTTTATTATTTAAAAGTTTGAAAACATCAACCTCACAAAGAAGTTTTTTAAGTAAAGTATTTTTTTTACTATTATTATATTATATTTGTTTGTATTTTTATTTTTTGATCAATTAATTAATTTATATTTTTTACACTCCAGATTTTATTACCCCCCATCCACCCTCTGACTGTTCCACATCCCATACTTCCTCCCCATCCCCTGTCTCCATGTAGATGTCCCCACCCACCCAGCCCCATCCCACCTGACCTCTAAACTCCCTGGGACCTCCAATCTCTTGAGGGTTAGGTACATCTTCTCTGATTGAACACAGACCCAGAAGTCCTCTACTGTATATGTGTTGGGGGCCTCATCTCAGCTAGTGTATGTTGCCTGGTTGGTGTTCCAGTGTTTGAGAAATCTCAAGGTTCCAGGTTAATTGAGACTGCTTGTCCTCCTACAAGGTTGCCCTCCTCCTCAGCTTCTTTCATCCTTTCTCTAATTCAACCACAGGGGTCAGCAGCTTCTGTCCATTGGTTGGGTGCAAATATCTGCATCTGACTCTTTCAGTTGCTTGTTGGGTCTTCTGGGGTGCGGTCATGCTAGGTCACTTTTTGTGAGTGCTCCATAGCCCCTCTGTCTCTCTGTCTCAGTCTCTCTGACTGTCTATGTCTATTTCTCTTTTCCCTCTCTGTTTTTCTCTTTGTGTGTCTATCTCTGTCTCTGTGTCTCTCCCTTTTCTCTCCCTCCCCACCTCTGTGCATTCACGTTTCCTGTGATGAACTCTATACTCAAATATTTGAAGCAAAGAGAAACTTTACATTTTATTTCGGCATAAATGGTTTCTGAGGGCATGGAAGAGGGCTTGGGGTGCAACTTCAGATGTGACTCAAATGGAATTGCAGATTTTCATCTGCTGCAATAGCAGTTAATGTACCCTCCCTAAACCTGTTCCTAGGGATTAGGTTGACAGTATAAGAAAAGTCCCACTTTTGTTTTGTCACTGAGAAGATTTCATAACCATTGTGCAGATAGTGTTCCACTTTTTAGTTTCATTTGGAATAGGACAGTTAAAATGGTGAAGTTGAATTCTGAATTATTTTCCAGCTCCAAGCATTATTAAGTACTACTCAAACTAAAAAGACATGTCTTTAAGCCATTTACCTTGATATCACAGACTCTTAAAGTTAGCATTCTTTTTTAAAGTCTTCCTCTCAGCAGTGGCTAGAGGAGCCCATAAAAATAAAAAGTTAAATTATACTCAATTATCCTCAAACCTATCTTCTATGCCTGAGCCACAAACCCAATACCCGAAATCCAGGGTTCTTCTGTAGTCATTATATGTAAAAAAATAAACTTGCATCAGATATTTCAAGTCCTTATTCCATTTGAAAACCTATGTGAGTATATTTATAATACTTTCTGCCACAAGACTCAATCAAACTCTAATTCTGCTTTCAGAGACCTTGCAAAATACAAGGAACTAAAGCAGAACATAATATATAGACAGTGGTTCAACCTTCTTAATACTGTGACCAGTTAACACAACTCCTTATGTTTTGGCAACCCCCACCCATAAAATTATTTTTGTTGTTATTTCATAACAGTAATCTTCATATTGCTATGTATTGTAGAGTGGATGTCTTTGTTTTCCAGTGGACTTAGGTGACCACTCTGAAAGGGTCATTCAATCCCAAAGGGTTTGCAACCCACAGGTTAAGAATTCCTGAGGCTGGAACTGTGGACATTGGCTTCTCTGGAACAGCCTCAACTATCAATTGCATGTATTTTGCATAGAAAGAACATGAGCTTGTCGCCTTTATATTGACATTGTCTGTTTCTAGGTCAACCTAAGAGCAGTGCTACTCATGTGACCAATGACCTGCTGCAAGGACCAGACTCTTGCCATTTTCAGATATGTTCAGCAGCAAAACACACTATAGAAAGTGGTAGTTATTTGAGTAGTTCAGAGTAATGTTATATCTGTTTAATCTTATAAAATGGCCTTCATTCATTGGATTTAATTTGTTTTCAATAATACACCACATGTTCTCACATACTCATGTGTGTGTGTGTGTGTGTGTGTGTGTGTGTGTGTGTGTGTGTGTGTAAAAACTGGAGGGTTTTTTTTCAAAACCTTTCTTCACTATCCATAACTTTAGAAACATTATCTTTTCCTGGTTAACATACAGACCACTTTTACTGTTTCTTTTTACTAAAGATGAGATAGAAACATCTTTTTTATAGTGTATGATAGTTCAGAAGAAGCATCCAAGTCAGTAATAGCAGTAGTACTTATAATTGATCCTAAATTTGTTCTTTTATTAGAGCTAGGCAAAAATAAATCTGATGGAGAGCATACTTTACAAGCATCTATAATTAATATTTTCATTTGCATGAAACTAGTTAAAAATTTAAGGCAACAGAATCTATAGGGAAGAGATAAGAGTAGCCCAGCTTCAGTTCTGAAGGTAGAAAACTTACTTTGGACAGCAACCAGAGGACTTCCTACAGTGTTGATCTGTAAACTCTTTGCACCAACTATATTTTATGATCTAGCTTAGACTTCAACAACATAAGGTCAAAACACAAACTCCAAAATGCACTAGCTGCTAACTCAAGCTTATCTTGTCTAACCCATTAGATCAGAACACTACAACACCCATGTCACTAACCCAGGTAGATCATACCTCCTCCTCTTTAGTCCTATGGGGTACCATGCTCAATATGCTGCTAAATTCCAGAATGATTTATTCCTTGAAGAAAAAAAAACCATAGATAATATTATCTCCCATCTTTCTTTTCCTTTCTGTCCTTTCTTTGGTGTTTGAAGGGAACCAAAAGATTCTGATGTACTGAATTATCCAGCATTGAACTATATCTTTAGTTTCCATTTGACAATTTGAAACTAGCTATTTACCATCATTTAAAAACACAGTATCTTTCTTTTTAAGTTTCTCTTTTTAACAATAGGTACTTAAAATATGAAAAGAAACTTTTCATTTCTTTTAAGTTTCTTTTTTAAATTTCTTAAAAATAATACATTAATTTTTACTTTTGTTTTTATGAAATCAAAATATAATTTCATAATTTTCCCCTTTTCTTCCTCTAAGCTCTACCACTCACCCTCCCCACTTAAGCATTAAAAGGAATAAGTTTTGCTTTTGAGTGCAAAAGCAAAAACACATCCAGAAATACTTTACCTGGGTAAATTATGATTCTTGGTATCAAACATGAAGAATTATCCTCTGTGAACAGGTGATTCACCTTACACATGCCACCTCCAGCAGTCTACTTGAAGGACATCAATCCCATTAGAGTAGTGTTCTTTTAAAAGTAAGTGTGCAGAAGAACTTACTTATTTTATTGTGGAATAATTCCATTTGTTCACTAATTAATATTGAGTAGCATCTAGGTTCCTGATATTCAATGTCTCTAGAAACCAGAATCACAATAATAGCCTCTAAGAGCAAGAGTCAATCAAAGAAATGATCAACATTAATTGTAAACATTGCAAAAGGCTTAAAATGTAGTGTTCTGTAACATTATTCCTGGGAGGGAGAGGGAATATGTATTGATATTAAACAGGGAAATTAAGACAAATCTAAATGTGCATTCTACAAAAGTAGAATCTAAGTGACCCAACAAGTTTTATTGGGATTATTTATAAAAATATGGGTGAGAAGTTATTTGCTGGAGGAGAAATGGCTTATAGAATTGCATCACTAATACCAACCTGATCTTGAAAGGCAGCTCACAAAAGATGGAAACCTGAATTGCCCTAAACAACCTGCAGGCAGGTAGCTCAAAACCTTGGAGAGCAATGAGTCACCTGTCTTCATGAAGATAAGACTAGCATTTAATGTCAACTCTTTTGATTTTACTATATACTAGCTTTCATATTTTATACTTTTTTTTCTGTACTGGGCTATTAGGTAATAGGTATATGTCCACAAGTCATACCACACTTCCCTTAAAAAAGAACCACAGCAAGGGTAAGGAAAGATTGCAAGAGGCACAGGTAGAGAATAATCAGAGAAAAAGTGTCATCTGGACACAGCAGGGCAGCTGAACAGGGAAACTTCTGGTGGTTATGACAGCATTCACAGACCAAGCAGAACCAAATTCAGCAGAACCAAATCCTGCAGAACTAAATCCTGCTCAAGCAGAACCAAATCCAACATGGAGACAGGAGTGAGTATGAAATCCCATCCCTAGTAGTGGGGCCATTGACAAATGGTAGCTGTTGGGAGAGGGAGAGAGTTTCTCTAAGAGTAAATTGGTTACACTCCAGTGTAGTATTGCACATAGAATATTTTTTGATCAGAACAAACTGGTCTTGACAGGATTACAGAAAAAGAGGAGGCACAGTGTTCAGTGGAAAGGGAAGAGATAACAAAGCTGTTAAGACTTTGGGGGCTTCTGGTTTCCATCTGTGCCTCTGAGCTGACCCTGTGCAATAGGTCTTCACACCCCAACTCTGCCCAGAAATAACTTGTCCCCAAGGAGTTCTGACATACCAAAGCTCACAGGTAAGACCACCACTACTGCTCCAATACCTGGCCCAAGTGACACTGCCTGGGGTCCAGAGGAGCCAGGAATCTTGGTTCAGCAAGGGACAAGATTCTTCCAGGTTCCACTTGCACCCTGGAGCTGGCCCTCTGCCACAACTCTCCACACCCCAATCCCATCCAGTGATAACTTGTCCCCCAGAAGTGCTGATATACCTAAGCTCACAGGCTTAAAAGCTCTCAGGAGGGACAAGCTCTAGTCACACACAGCAAGACCAGCTAAAACCAGAGATAACCAAATGACAAGAGGTAAGCACAAGAACATAAGCAACAGAAACCAAGGATACTTGGCATCAACAGAATCCAGTTCTTCCACCACAGCAAGCCCTGGATATCCCAACACACCTGAAAAACAATATTCTGATCTAAAATTACATCTCATGGTGATAATAGAGGACATTAAGAAGGACATAAATAATTGCCTTAAAGAAATACAGGAAAACACAACCAAATAGGTAAAGGAATTTAACAAAATCATCAAGGATCTAAAAGAGGAAATAGAAACAATAAAGAAATCTCAAAGGGATATGACCCTAGAGATAGAAAACCTAGGACATGGATCAAGAGTCACAGATGCAAGCATCACCAACAGAATAAAAGATAGAAGAGAGAATCTAGGTGTAGAAGATACCATCCAAAACATTGACATGACAGTCAAAGAAAATGCAAAATGCAAAAAGCTCTTAGCCCAAAACATCCAGGAAACAAACCTAATAATAATAGGTACAGAAGAGAGCAAAGATTCCCAATTCAATCCAATAAATAAATCTTCAACAAAATAAATAAATATCTTCAACAAAATTAAAGAAGAAAACTTCCATAACCAAAAATAGAGATGCCCATAAACATACAATAAGCCTACAGAACCCCACATAGCTTGGACCAGAAAAGTAATTCCTCCCATCACATAATAATCAAAATACCAAATGAACAGAACAAATAAATAATATTTAATCCATAAGGGAAAAAAATTAAGAAATTAATAAAGGCAGACCTATCAGAATTACACCAGACTTCTCAAGAGAGACAATAGAATCCAGAAGATCTTAGGAAGATATCATAAAGACCCTAAGGGAAAAACATTGCCAGCCCAGGCTACCATACCCAGAAAACTTCTCAATTGCAATGGATGGAAAAACAAAGATATTCCATGACAAAACAAAATTTAAACAATATCTTTTCACAAATACAGCACTGTAAAAGGTAATAGATGGAAAACTCCAACACAAGGAGAGAAACTACACACACACACACACACACACACACACACACAAAAGCAAGAAATTAATTTTCTTACAACAAACCCAAAAGAAGATAGCCACACAAATGTAATACTACCTCTAACAACAAAAATAACAGGAAGCAATAATGATTGGTCCCTAATACCTCTTATAATCAATGGACACAATCCTCCAGTGAAATGACATACACTGACAAGCTGGATATATAAACAGGACCCAGTATTTTGTATTTTGCTGCATACAGGAAACACACCTGTCAGTAACAACGACAGGCCCTACCTCAGAAAAGGCTGGAAAAAAATTTCTGAACAACTGATCCCAAGAAACAAACTTGAGTAGCCGTTCCTATATGGAATAAAATCTACTTTCAAACAAAAGTTATCAAAAAAAAAAAAAAGATGAGGAAGGACACTTCATATTCATCAATGGAAAAATCTACCAAGATGAACTCTCAATTCTGATCATCTATGCCCCAAATGCAAGGGTACCCACATTAAAAAAAATAATAATAACAAAAAACATTACAAAAGCTCAAAGCACATAATAATATTGGAAGACTTCAACGTACCATTCTTACCATTGGACAGACTGAAGAAAGAGAAACTAAACAGAAACACAGTAACAGAAGCTGTGAACCAAATGGGCTTAACTTCAAGTCTCTGAAGAATGAAATCAAAGAAGACCTCAGAAGATGGAAAGATCTCCCATGCTCATGTATCAACCGGATGAACATAGTAAAAGTAGTCATCTTACAAAAACCAATCTACAGATTTGATGCAATCCCCATCAAAATTACAATTCAAATCTTCACAGAAATAGAAAGAGCAATTCTCAAATTCATTTGGAACAACAATAAATCCAAAATAGCTAAAAATAGTATCAACAATACAAGAACTTCTGGCTGAATCACCATCGTTGACCTCAAACACTACTACAGGGCAATAGGGATAAAAACTGAATGGTATTGGTACAGAGACAGACAGATAGATCAATGGACTAGAACCGAAGAGCCAAAATTAATCCCACATGTCTATGGTCACCTGATCTTTGACTTAAAAGACAAAAACATCCAGTGGCAAAAGGATAGCATATTCAACACATGGTGCTGGCTCAAGTGGTAGTCAACCTGTCAAATAATGCAAATTGATTTAATCTTATTTCCTTGTACAAACATCAAAAACAAGTGCATCAAAGACCTCCACCTAAAACCAAATACAGTGAAACTATTAGAAGAGAAAGTGGAAAAGAGCTTTGAATACATCAGCACAGGGGGAATTTTCCTGAACAGAACACCAATGGCCCAGGGTCTAAGATCAAATATAGACAAATGGCATGGCATAAAATTGAAAAGATTCTTTAAGGCAAAGGACAACTGTCAATAGGACAAAATGGCAAGCTACAGATAGGGAAATGATCTTTACCAACTCTACATCCTGTAGAGGGATAATATCTAAAATATGCAAAGAACCAAAGAAGTTAGACTCTAGAGAACTAAATAACCCTATTTAAAAATGGGGTAAAGAGCAAAACAAAGAATTTTCAACTGAGGAATCTCAAATGTCCCAGAAGCACCTAAAGAAATTTTCAACATTGTTAGTTACCAGGAAAATGCAAATCAAAATGACCCCGAGATTCCACTTCACACCAGTCAAAATGGCTAAGATCAAAAACTCAGGTGCCAGCAGATGCTGGCAAGGATGTGGAGAAAGAGGAACACCTCCTTTGCTGGTGGGATTGTAAGCTGGTACAACCTCTCTAGAAATCAGCCTGGTTGCTCCTCAGAAAATTGAACATAGTAATACCTGAGAAACCAACTATACAACTCCTGGGTATATACACAAAAGATGCTCCAATACATAACAAGGACACATGCCCCACTATGTTCATAGCAGCCTTATTTATAATATCCAGAAGCTGGGAAAAGCCCAGATGTCCCTCAACAGAGGAATGAATAGAGAAAATTTGGTACATTTACACAATGAAGTACTACTTAACTATTTAAAACAATCACTTCATTAAATTCTCAGGTAAACAGATGGAAGTAGAAAATATCATCCTGAGTAAAGTAACCCAGTTACAAAAGAACAGGCATGGTATGTACTCAATGATAAGTGGACCTTAAGCCAAAAGCTCAAAATACCCATCACACAACTCACAGACCATATGAAGTTCAAGACAAAGGAAGGCCAAAGTATGGAAGCTTCAGTTTTACTTAGAAGGGAGAACAACATAATCAAGGGATATAGCGGGTGAGAGGGACTTTCAAGGGAGAGGGGAGAGGGAGGGAAAAGGGGGTACAGGACCCGGTGTGGGAAGAGACAGTGGAGCTGTACAGAGGATCAGGAAATTGATCAGAGGTATGTAGCAATGGGGAATGGGGAACGGGGAGTAACCACCAGAAAGTCTCAGATGCCAGGAAAATATGAGGCTCCCAGGACCCAAAGGGGATTACATTAGCTGAAATACCCAACAAAGGGGAGAGAGAACCTCTAGAGACCATAACCAGATGTTAGGCATGGCCCACGGTTAAGGGATGGTCCCACCCACCCATCTCAAAAATTTTAACCCAGAATTACTCCTGTCTAAAGGAAATGCAGGGACAAAGAGTAGAGCAGAGACTGAAGGAAAGGCCATCCATAGACTTCCCCACCTGGGGATTCATCCCACATGCAGACACCAAACCCAGACACCACTGCTGATGCCAAGAAGTACTTGCTCACAGGAGCCTGATATAGCTGTCTTCTGAGAGGCTCTGCCAGAGCCTTACCAATACAGATGTGGATCCTTGAACCCAACCATTGGACTGAGCATGGTGACCCCAATGAAGCAGTTAGGGAAAGGACTGAAGAAGCTGAAGGGATTTGCAACCCCATAGGAAGAACAATAATATCAACCAACCAGATGCCCCAGAGAGCCCAAAGAGTAAACTACCAACCAAACAGTACATATGGAGGGATGCATGGCTTTGGTTGCATATGAAGCAGAGGATTGCCTTATTTGGCATCAATGGAAAAGGAGGTCCTTTGTCCTGTGAAGGCTTGATGCCCCGGCATAGGGGAGGCAGGAGTGGGTGAGTGGGTGGAGGAGCTCCCTAATAGTAGCAAGGGGGAGGGACCATGGGATAGGAGGTTTGTGGAGCAGAAACTGGGAAGGAATATTTTTTGAAATATAAATAAATATTTGAAATATAAATAAATAAAATAATAAAAAAAGACTTTGGGAGATGAATATGATCAAACTCATAGCATAAAACTCTCAAGAGATTAAAAAAAAATAAAATATAACAAATCTAACAGAAATAAACAAGCAAATAGCATAGCCCATACAAATTGGTGGTTCCATAAGTTTATTGATTTTAAGGACTTAGTGACCCCCTTGGTAACTGCACACAATATGATGATCAGACTCACTAAAACCATGATACATTTCTCAAAGCTACAGGATATCTCCAACACTGATACATCACATTTCTGTGTTTACTCTTTTATCATTAGTTACTAATGGCATATAATATTAATATAGTTTCTGAGTAGAATATTTGTTTTGTTTTATCTTTATTTCTAAAAGTACCTCATGGACTATTTCAGTAATTGCTTCTAAAATGTAACTACTAGAATGAATAACTCTTCCTCAATGTGACATGAGATGGAATAGCAGATGGTTGAAGTCACTGGCAATTTTAGTAGTTATGAAGTCTTTTCAGATCCATAGTTGCAAGGTTACAGGTTATAATTGCTCTATCCTCTGTGAAATGAAATCTGTTGGTTTGGTTTATTTTTTATCTTTGCAGAAGAAATGTTTTCTTTTTTATTTAAAGCATCTACCTAAATCCAAATCTGCTTTTTTTTTTTTTTGTTTACTGAAGCAGTTAAAAATTCTTATATATATATGTTATATGATTTGTTAACCAACTTGTAGAAATATTATTTGTAAAATTAAATTGACGTCATGCGTCAAAAAGATTTATTTTGTTTCTTTTATGTATATGAAGGCTTTTTCTACATGCATGAATGTACTGTGTGTGATCCTGTTGTCCATGGAGATTGGAAGAAGATGCTAGATGCTTATGAATCTAGAATTATAGAGTATTGTAAGCAACCATATTGGTGATATGTACTGAATGGGTTCTCTGCAAGAGCACCAAGTGCTCTTAAATGCTGTATCATCTCTCCAGTCCAGAGACGTCACTTTTATCTGCTGCAAAGTGGGTGGGTGGGTGGGTGGGTTGGAGAATATCCCCATAGTGGCAGGGGGAGGGCGGAGGGAATGGGGAGGTTCCAAAGGGGAGATCTGGAAAGGGGGAAACATTTGAAATGTAAATAAAATATGAAAAAAAAGATGTATAATCTACCATTAGTTCTCATAAAAAAAATTGAAAAAAAAATTAGTTATAGCTACCTGTTTCTTTGAATACATTATTAATTACAATATTTCAGATTTTCTTACAAATTCATATTTGGAAAACTCTCAAGCCTACAAGAAAATGTTATAGAATAATACAGCAAGATTTTTATATCTACTGCAGAGCACAGTGACTCCAATTTTTAATATTTACAAAGGACTAGGAGAATAAATTCAAATATTCTCACCATTAATAAGGATAAGCATATGAAGTAATGCTATGTTAATTAACTTTAGTTAATCATATCACATTGCATCTACAAATAATATCACCTCATTCGACTATAATAATTTTTGTTTGACAGTTAGAAATGATAAAATCAATTAATCTGTAAACTCAGTATGATTGCAATAAACACTAAAATACTTTTGTACAAAATAGATGTTAACATCTGTGTGTAGGTATGTTTGTGTGTATGTTTATTTTTGAATATTTGGAAAGAAGTCACAGATGGGATTTTTTATCTATAGTTACTGTAGGCCCACAGTTTGATTCCTGGGAACAGAACATTCTCTTTTATGCTCCTGTACTGGAAAGGTCAAAGCCTATGAGGACATGAACCATGTTGGTAAACCATTCACAGATATTATTAATGTTTCCCTAAATTCTCAACAACAGATTTGACATCTTTGATTTTCTATAAAAAGCATGAAATCATTACATTGCCTTGGCATTTAAATAATCAAACCCAATGGAATTTTAGAATGATCCCTATTCTTTTACATTACATTTCTATTAAATACTTTTGGCAAGAATATCAAACTGGGTTGATATAATATTTTGAAGCATGGGATATCAACTATATCATTCCTGGTTAAAATTCAGTATAGAGGATTATTCTCACACTATCAAATATCTCCATAAAAAGTTGTTTTTCTTTTTTAATTAGATACCTATACTTATAATGAACATTAGGTGAATAATAAATTTCTCTAGCTAGTGAAACAACATAAAATAATAAACTGTAACACAGTTAATAATTACTTGAACAGCTGCAGAGAAGTTTGTTGAGTTGCATTAACCTACAGTTAGTGAGGGTTCTGGAAGAAATCCCTGGCAGACACTTGAAGACAACGACAGCCTTTAAGTTTAAAACAGATTGAATATTTAATAACACCAGTTTGTGGGTGATAGTGCCCCAGGAGAAGACCTGGATGGCGTAGAAAGCATGATTTGCTCTAAGATCAAGGAAGTCCTAAAGAAGTGTTTATGTGAAAAATAAACCAAGCAGCAGAAAAAGAAATCTTAGAAATAAGTGTTTGTGTAACACCATGAATAGTGATAGATGAAATTTATCAAAGTTATTCAGAAGCTGAGGCAGGAAAATGATGAGTTCCTCACTTATCTGGGCAATTTAGGAAGCTACTATCTCAGAATAAAAAGAAATGGTAATATACCTCAATGAGAGAACATTTGCCTAGTATGGACAAGATCTTTTCTGTGATCATTAGTATAGTACAAAAAAAAATAAATCTTTAATGAATTTAGAGTCCTGTATGTACTTACACATCAGGATGCAACCAACTTCTAGGAAAGTTATAGATGGTTATCTCTATCACTACTTCTGAAAGTCTGAGAAGTAAAATCACTGTTTTAACCCACACTATTCCAATCACTGTGAGGGAGAAGAATAACATTAGTGATTAATATGGGCTTTGTTTTAAGGACCAGTGAAGGTAACCTTATATTTCATTAAGGATGTTTCAAAGGAAATACAAGATGAAGTCAGTGGAGTTTCTTCTAGTGCCCACCTAAGGAAGTACTACACTAATTCTAAGCATACTCTAAGACTAGCAGTAAATGAGATAAAGAGATCTGATTAGCACTGGGGGGGGGGGGAGAACTATGACTTAAGAATCTACCCCAAAATATTTAGAGTAATTATTTCATCAGCTTAACAGGAAATTCAAGGCCTTAATGCTTATTTATTTTGGACCCCAACTTTCATTGGCAGAGTGGTCTACTCTAAGCCTAGTTCGGAAGCAGAAATGGAAGCAAAACTAAGTGTCTATGAACATTTAGTTAGGCTTGTTTACAAACTTGAACGTGGGAGAGCAGTGACATGGAAAGGAGTGAAATGAGCTGGCATGAATGCATCCTCCTTTCAGGCCTATTCCTCACAAGGAAGACAGGTAGGCAGAACATTTGTAGGCAGAGTCAGTGGGATTGTGGAGAACACCAGCATGGTAGTCAGCTCCAGTCTGTGTTGAGTGGAGGATCTCATCTATTATGATAGATATTCAGATGATGACTTCTTGTTAATTTGACATGTGCATATCACAAGTTATCAAGAAAAGTTTCTTCACAACAAAGTTATCCAGCCACATATTAAAATGTAAATTTCTTTCCCTAAGAAATGAGGCATAATTACAGGTCCTAAACATTATTATACAACAGGAATAAACACTAACAAAAAGTCACTATATCATGTAACATGGAACAGAGGGACAAAAACAGTTATGCACTTAGTAAATTATGTACTTAGTCCATATACATTAAGTTATTTGGAAAATTTTCAACATCAAGACTAGCTAGCATGTGTATATAGGTACACACAAATGTGTTGGTAGCAAATTAAGGTACTACATGACAATGAAGATCTTTGTTCCCATAGTTATCAACATGTTTATAGGTGATATTGTACTTCTGCAATCTATGATGTACTTTGGATTCAGTATATAGTTTGTGTGTTCATGGTTCTTTACCTAGAAGAATGGCCCTAATCTTAATTTTCCAAAACCTAGGAGATGCACCTTAGTGACCTTTACAAATTGGTGTGTGACAAGTCTCATTGATTTTAAACCTAAACCAAAGCAATATTGAGCAAATTACCAAGGGCCAGCTTCTTAACAATTGCTCGTGACTCCATGTAAGATAATAAAATTGAGTATGAGGTTTGCAAAGTTTTTGACAAGAGTACAGAGTTATTGAACAATGTTTAAAAATTAACTCAAAATCAACCATGTAATTAATTAAAGGTCCTTTCATCAGTATTCCATCATGCTTGTTTGATCAAGTGATCTCATTGCATTCTTAGATCTTAACACACAACTGGCACACTTTGCATTCTTAGATCTTAACACACAACTGGTAAACTTTGCAGCACACACCATCACACCAAACAACATAAAGACATACAGACCAAATCATTTTAGCTAAGGTAGGAGACAAGTATGTGTCCTGAAATGCAAGATTTATTCTGTTCATAAAACTGGGTTCTGTTGTTCCAGTAATAGGCTCACAAGCACCATAGTTACGGAAAAATATTGGTAATATTTTCATACCATTATTCCTCAGGGTAAATAAAATTAGAAGACCTTTAGATTATTTTTGTTTAAATGTTCAATATTTTAAAAACTGCTGTTCGAGTTGGTGGTTTGAGTTACAATAAACAATCCTTAAATGAATATTTACTTGGGATCAGGAAAGAGTTGCCAACAATTTTTGTAATGTCACTAAATATAGTTCTGTTTTTAACTATATTTGTATTTGCATTGGTGCTCTGAACACTGATGGTCTTGGAGTAGAGAGTTGTTCAATTTGTAGGCTTTCTGTTCATTCTGTTGTTGCTTAAGTCCAGCTTTAATTCATGATGGTTTGATAAGATGCAAGGAGTTATTTGAATCTTCTCATATCTGCTGAGGCTCACTTTGTGACTGAGTACATGGTTAATTTTGGAGAAGGTTCAATAAGTTGCTGAGAAGAAAGTATTTTCTTTTGTGTTTGGATGAAATGTTCCATAGTTATCAGTTAAGTCCATTTGATTTATAACCTCTGTTGATTTCATTATTTCTCTGTTTGGTTTCTGTTTCAATAATCATTGATGAGCGTGAGGTAAAGTCTTCTACCATTAAGGTATGAGGTTCAATGTGTGTTTTAAGCTTTACTAATGTTTGTGTTATAAATGTGGATTCCCATACATTTAGAGAATAGATGTTCAGAATTGAGATTTCATCTTGGTGGACTTTTTCCTATGATGAGTATCAAGTGTCCTTTCTTTAGACTACTTTTGGATGAAAGTATATATTATTAGATACTAGAGTGGCTACTCCAGCTTGTTTCTAATGTCCATTTATTTGGAAACCCTTTTTCATCCCTTTACTCTGGGGTAATGTCTATCTTTGTTTTGGAAATATGTTTTTTTGTATACAATAGAATTATGGATCATTTTTACACATCCACACTGGTAGTTGTGTCATTTTATTGGTAAACTGAATCCACTAATATTAACGACCAGTGATTATTAGTTACTCTTATTTTGATAATTTGGTGTTGGTGGTCGTGGTGGTAATGTGTGGTTTGTGTGTGTGTAAGTGTGTGTGTGTGTGTGTGTGTGTGAGAGAGAGAGAGAGAGAGAGAGAGAGAGAGAGAGAGAGAGATTCTCTTCTTATGGTTTCCTGTGACATTATTACTTCCTTGTGTTTTCTTTGCTGTGTTCACCTTGTTTGCCTTGGAATTTTCCTTCTAGTATCCTCTATAGGGCTGGATTATTGGAAAGATATTGTTTAAATTTGGTTTTGTTATGAAATATCTTGGTTTATCCATATATTGTGATTGAGAGTTTTAGTGGGTATTGTAGTCTGGGCTGACATTTGTGGCCTGTAGTGTCTGCAAGACATCTGCCCAGGTCATTATGGATTTTTAGAGTCTCTATTGAGAAGTCATGTATAATTCTGTTAAGTCTCCATTTATTTGTTATTTGGATTTATTCTGTTAGAGCTTTTAATATTCTTACTTTGCTCTATACCATTAATGTTTTGATTATTATATGACAGGAGGATTTTATATTCTGGTTCAATCTATTTGGTATTCTGTAAGCTT
The DNA here is from genome assembly GCA_019843965.1 of Rhynchomys soricoides. NCBI lineage: Eukaryota > Metazoa > Chordata > Mammalia > Rodentia > Muridae > Rhynchomys > Rhynchomys soricoides. Next base: position 49,282 of record JADRCH010013317.1, read on the forward strand.
CGTGTACATTTATAGCCATCTCTTTCTTTAGGTTAGGGACATTTCATTCTATGACTTTGTTGAAGATATTTCTGATCCTTTAATCTGGGAAATTTCCCCTTCTTTTATTCCTGTTATTCTTAGGTTTGTTGTTTTCATAGTGTCACAAAATTTCTGGATATTTTATGTAAGAAACTTTTTTAGATTTGTCATTTTCTTTGACTGATATATCAATTTCTTCTATTAAGTCTTCCACACCTGAGATTCTCTCTCCATCTCTTTTATTTTATTTGTGATGCTTGTGTCTGTAGTTCCTGTTCTCTTTCCTAGGGTTTCTGTCTTTTGGGTTGCATTAATTTGTGTTTTCTTTATTAGTTGTATTTCCATTTTCAGATCTTGAATCGTTTTATCCATGTCCTTCACCTGCTTGAATGTATTTTCTTTCTATTTCTTTATATTTATTCATTTCCTCTTTAAAGGCATCTATCATCTTTATAAGATGTGATTTAATGCCACCTTATTATTCTTCGAGTGGGATAGGATAGCCAGGGCTTGCTATTATTTGGAGAGTTGGGTTCTGGTTGTCCTTTATTTCTCTGGCTTTTGTTGATTTTTTCTTGTACCTTTAAAAATCTGGTTGTCTCTGGTATTGACTGACCTTGTAGTCCTTGGTGGTAGTAGGCCTCTGTGACTGCAGGTAGAGATTTCAGTCTCTAAGGGTATCAGTACCCTCTTTATCTTTGGTGGCAGCAGGCATCCAAGGAAGAAGACAGAGCTGGTTGTCCTAGTTGTTCAAGGTGGCAGCAGGCCTCCAGGGAGGCAGGCTGGGCTGTGACTCGGCGAGTGGAGTGCAGGTCAGGAATTGGAGGTACATGTTTGGGTAGGTAGATAGGTTGTAGCGGGGAGAGGGCATACTTTAAGGGTACTGACCTTGCTGGGATCCAAGCAGACAGGGGATAGAGGCATGGGGACAGCATGCCTGTAGAGAGACAGGAAGAGCTCTGGCTTGAGGTTTGGAGTGAAGAGCCAGGATTGTAAGATGTGTAGACCAGAAGATGATATCAATCCAAGTTTGTTCTAGTTAATCATTGCGTTTGTTTGGAAGCAAGATAAACATTCCTGAGCCATGGGGAGGAAAAAAAAAGTTCACAATATTTCAGAATACAAGCTATGAGAGTACATTTGCAATGTTTCCTGGCAATGCAGAACAATGAAATTATAATCTAATGACTTTTCATCAAAACAATTAGATGCTCTGAACAAAGAATAAACATCTCCCAAATTTCAACAGAAAAGTATTTTCATCCTAGATATTTGTTTTGCTTAATCATTTAGAACTGTGAGGTAATGACATCTTCAAGTTTACATTTTTCAAAAACTATTTTTCCTCTGTAATGTTTCTTAGGATGTCACTTACCTACAGTTATGCTTTCAAAAAAAGCAATGGCCCAATCAAGACTGGGAATGTAGCAGGGTCTTGTTGACATGGGAACAATATGCTAGGATAGCACCTTTGCTACAGATTTAAAGGTAGAAAAGCCCATGTAGCATAGAAGGAAAATTACTAGGGCAGAGATGTCACAGTAGAAGGGATCAGATGAAATGAGAGTTGTTTTCATGAAACAGAATGTGAAACTTAGGAGCAGAAAAAAACTGTGTAAGTAAGCATTCTCTCACAAGAAAGAGAAGCGAATGAAATATTAAAATGTTTTTAGTGCACAATTACTGTCAGTATTGATGTGCATGAACATTATTAAGAGATCCAGCTCTCCTAGGAGAATAGAATGTGACTTTTGAAAAACTTATTCTAGATTGTCAAAAGCAAAGGGCACACATATAAGTCATAAACTATGAAAGTTGAGAATCGACTAGTCATGGCTACCTAAACAAGTCCTAAAATCACACCCCAACATTAATGAGAAGAATCTCATAAGAATTAGATATAGAACTACAAGAATTAACAACTGCTGATAGAGGGAAAACTTCCCAGGATAATCCCTAGTTTATCTCACATCAAGTGGCCAACCCTAGAAGGAAGATGATGATGATGCTACAAATTACAGTAACAGTGCTGATGAAGACAGTGGCTTGTTAACTAGCAATGTATTTCAAGCCAGTATATTAACAGGGAGTTACATGTCAATTGAGTCTCTAAAAAATCAGTAGAAAATCAATGGAATATATTTTGCCTCAATGAGGAAACAAAGACCACACAATCCACTTAAACAGAGGAAGTATAGTATGAAGAATGATAACATTATTATAGGAAGATAAGACATAGAAGGAAATTTAAAGGTAATTGGCCTAATTCATTCCTTTGGCTGTAATACAATACTCTGACTTAAAGTAAAACATCTCACGGAAGAAAGGGTTTAGTTTAGATTGCAATTCCAGGCTTTGTTTCAGCATTTGGGGAAGTCAAGGCTGAAACTTCAAACAACTGCTAATATAACATCCACAGCAAAGACCTGAGAGAAATTAATGCATACATGTTTATTGGCTTGCTTGCATGTCCTTAACTCTATTTCTCCACTCATCTATGATACAGAATTCTGCCTTGGGAATGATGTTACTCACAGTGAGCTGTGCTTTTCCAAATCAATTAACTTAATTAAGTAAATGCCAGGAAATGATATAGGCCAGGCATTTAAAAGTATAGGAAAGGTAATACTTAGAATAGATTTCAAAGTGCCCAGCCAGTCTGTCAACTGCTCTTCTACATCTGATCTATAGCACCAGCCTAATATTTCCATTCTCTATAACCTATTATTTATTCAGAATAACAAAAATTTAGGAAATCCTTGGAAGCAAACATGAGAATGTTAGAGGCCAATATCAGTATGATTCCTACTATACACAGAGCCTCCCATTTGAAAGAAATACAGCACCATTCTTTTAAACAAGTTTGCAACATAATATATTTTTAGACAGATAGTTATATGTATAAAAGGTGACAACAGATATTGAAAGTTAATAACCTTTATTAACACATGTTTATGCTTATTAAATATTTGTTGGAAAGGAGTGAAAGAACATATTGTTTGGTTCTGGTTAAATCAAATAAGGCCTTAAGGGCCTTTCTTATCCAAAGACTCATTTTCTTTGTATTTTGCTTTGGATACTTTTGCTTCTCTTTGCTTGGTGTGAATTTAGGATCATCTCATTTCTGATTCCTTTCTGTTTGCATTGTGTGAATCTTCTATTTTTTTCTTGCCTAATTCCAAAGAGCACTGGCATACTGTTTTTCACATGCTCATATGTTTCTTTGAAGACTAAGTTATAGGCTACAGAGTGATATGTTTATGTATTTTGGTGTTAGTTCCTTGATATCAGTAGATATTTCTGACTACTGAAAAATAAAATCAGCAGCATAGGCTCTTTCTTAGTGCTTATTTGAAAATGGTAAGAACTGATATACATATGAGTGAGGTGCTTTTTGTTTTTATTGTTTGCACAGCATAGCAGAGTCTTACTAAATAGTAGATAAAACAAAATTTAATAAAAACTACATTAGGACCCCAAAGTCATTCCTTCTCTGAGATTTTCATCTACTTTTCTATATGTAAACAGAATTATTTACTGAATGTACTAGAAATGTGCAATAAGGTATGCAATATGGTTTACTAAATGTCCAACTACTATAAAAACGCATACGACAACAGAAAAAAAACCTACAATTGATCAAAGAATAGTAGAAAATGGTAGATAGGTATTGTTTAGAGAACTAACTGTCTTAGTTACTTAGTAAGTAACTAAGATAAATCATCCTCTTTTTTTCTGTGGTAAAACCTCTTAATCAGCAGTGATTTATATGAGAAAGTTTGCTTTATATTTCCCGAGAAGTAAGAATTCATCATGATGGAGATGCATAGCAGCTGGAGCGGAAAGTTGAAAGATCATAGATCAGCCACAGGCAAAAATTAGAGAGACAATGAACTATATGTACTCTGTAGCTATACATACTCAAATCCTTCCCCAAGTGATGTACTTCCTCCAGCAAGGCCACCCATCTTAAACTTCTTCATATAACACCGCCAACTGGAAGGAACAGTTCAAGTACCTAATCTATAGGGGAGGGGGCATTTCTCATTCAAACTATCACACATATTCAAACTGAAATAAAATCAATTCAAAATTTAAATTACCATGAATATTTGGGGAAGCACAGGGTATTTCATGCCAGCACTATTATGAGTTTCAAATATTTTCCTTAACAACAATTTGGTTAGTGATACTGTAAACAATAGATGTCTGAAGATTACCTTTTATTTATTTTTGCCAACAGTTTTTATGTCACTTTAATATCCTAAAATGATGCAAAAGTTATTGTACAAGACTCAGTGCCATTTGTTCTACTTTTCTTTCTGGTACTAAGATTAAAGACCCAAAACCAAAAGCATCATAGAAGGAAATATTTGACTTATATTTCCAGGTTATAGTCTATCATTGAGGAAAATCAAGTCAGAAACTCAAAAAGAGACTTAAAACAGATACCATGAAGGAATGCTAGTTTCTTCTTTGTTAGTACATATGTACAGCAGAAAATCCCCTGCCCAGGAAATGGTTATAAACACATTGGGCTGATGTATCCTACATCAGTTAACTGTATTCCAAATACATGCTCAAAGGCTAATTTAATCCAGAAAGCCCTCCAAATAGCATGTTCTTTACAGGTGATTCTAGGTTATGTTAAGTTGACAGTGAAAGTTGCATAGGTATCATTCCTTACTCATACATTTGGGCTCAGTGCCATACATACTCAATATGAGTAGGTTTAAGGGTGGTAGCATGCATGTCTTAGTATTAGCTATTTGAACTAAGCATTCTGGAACATAATAAATATAATTTCCTTGTAAGAAAAACAAACCCATATGTGATGGTTTAGATATGCTTGAACCAGGGAGTGGTACTCTAAGGGGGTATGACCTTGTTGGAGTAGGTGTATCACTGTGGGGATGGGCTTCAATACCCTAGTCCTAGCTGCCTGGAAGTCAATCTTCTCTTAGAGGCCTGCAGATGAAGAAGTAAACCTCTCAGCTCCTCCTCTTCCTGTACCATGACTGCCTGGATTCTGCCATGCTTCCACTTTGATGATACTGGACTTACCTTCTGAACCTGTAAGCCAGCCCCAATTAATTGTTTTCCTTATAATAGTTGCCTTGGTCTTGGTTATCTCTTCAAAGCAGTAATATCCTAACTAAGATACCATCCAAGTAGCTCAGGAAGCTAAATGACAGATATGGTAGGATTTACTGTATTCTCAGAGCCCTGGAGTCTGAAGGAGGAAAATTACAAGTTCCATGTCAGCCTTAGATACACATATGCATGCATACATAATATCTTCCAGGGTTAACTGGAATAACATGTGATATTCTGTCTGAAAGAAATGGAAATACAGAGAAGAGAAAGCAAGGGAAGGGAAAAGAACAACTCTTTTTAACAGTTAGTTTAAAAACCATAAATAATATAACTTACAGTTGTAACTAATAACTTTAAACTATACACAACATAAACAGCTTTATATCAACATGGATGTGCCCTAATATTGTTAAATAGAGGACTGTTAAAAGAATCAAGTAATGCAAATTCACTCATACTCCCACATATATGATGATAGTTCTATTGAAATGTACAATAGCCTAGCTGTGGGTGGGCGTTATCATTTACAGCTCTGTGAGTACTGTGTGTAGTCATCTAATACTGAAATTATCTGAGGAAATGGTTCTCAGCATCTAGCCCTCTTGTTGTAAAACACATAAGTAAACTAAATGGATGGGGGTAAGAGGCTGAGAGAGAAAGAGAGGACAGAGAAGGTTAAATAATGATAGGATTAAAAATATTTTCAAATGTCACAATCTAAAAAATGAAATAAAAATGTAAATTGTACAACTGTGTAATTAGAACACTACACACAGAATAAAAGAATTCTTTAGCTAAAATAATGCTTAAATAAAAGCTTCAATTTTGAAATGCTCTGTTAAAAATTAAAGAAGGTCATTAAAGAGCCAGCAAAGGTAGCTCCATTGGATGGGTGGCCAAGAACTAATTACATACAAGCTAATGAGACCTAGAAACTGAAAAGACTAAATCAGAGTGGCAATGCTGCTGTAACTTGCCTTAGATGTTTCAAAAACCCACTCCAGTATGGATTCGTTCTCTCTGCCTCATTTTAAGCTCTCAGCTACTGCCCCAGCTCCAGATATTTATATATATAATTTGTTTTGGTCATTGTGTCTTAATATGCCAATAAGAATATGACTTACATTCTTTCTTTCTTTACCCAAACTATCAACCGCTTTGGAAAACCACAAGGGAAAGTTTCTGTGGATCTAGGAGCCCTGCAGAACCAAAGTCCTTCAACATCTCCTGGGGCACAGAGCCTAGGGAAAGCCTTAGTTAAGGAATCCAAGTGAGTTACTGCATCACAAAGAGGTTAACAAAAGAAATCACCATTTCATCCTTGATGTAGGACCAAACCCAAGAGAAAATCAAGATTGAATTCAATTATACATCCCAGCTCATCCCAGTTGTATGGACAAACTCAAGTCAAAAGATACTTGATCTATATTCCATGATCTATATTCCATGTGAACAATTCATACCCAACTCTAGTTCTATAAGTTTAATGTGGAATGGCAAATTACATTTCTTCTTTCAGTACAGTTTGCTATGGGATTTTTTTCAAAATCCATATCACCAAGGAAAACATATTGATTGAATTAGTTTTTAAAATGTAATGTACTTTATCAAATGTTGTCTTCTTGGTAATTGCTAATTTATTTTGTTAACTGAAATTTTTTGTTATTTTACTAATCTTTGTTGTTGTAGAAATGTCTTGTAATGGTCTTTAATTTATATATTCTTAGAGTTTATGATTATTATTTTTTTTATGTGGACTGACATTGTACAATATTTCCTATTCTTTCAATGCACAACTCATATAATTTCTTCCTATTCTGCTTCTTTTGTAGTAAAGGACACCACAGATTAGGTAGGCTTAGTGGACATGCATGCTGATACTGCAGAATATATATTCTTCTCAGCAACCCATTGAATATTCTTCAAGATAGGTTATAGAATAGAACACAAAGTAAATCTCAACAAATGCAAGAAAAATGAAATAATCTCTTTTATCCTATCTCACCACATTGGCATAAAGGTAGAAGCAACTAAAGAAACTGCAGAAAATGCACAGACTTATGAAGTCCAAATAATGCATTATTAGGTGATGAATGGGTTGTTGAAGACACCAAGAAATAAATTACAAAACTCTTAAAATTAAGTGAAACAAAAATACAATATATCAGAAACTACAGGGTAAATTGAAAACAGTCCAAAAAAAAAAGGTTATAGCTACAAATTCTTTCATTAAAGGAAAAGATACAAGATCTTATTTCAGTGACATACCTGTGCACCATAGAGTCTTGGAAAAAGAACAAGCCTAACCAAAACAAGTAGATTGAAAAAAAAAATCAAGATGCTTAAGAAATCCCTTAATGAAATGCAAATGAAAAGAACCCAATTTTTTTAAAAAAAAAAATGGAATAGTCAGTTCATTGGAAAAATAAACAAGATCTAAAATCAAACTAAAACAAAGAGAGAAAAATTAAACTAAGATTAGAGGTGAAAAGGAAATATTACAAAGATACCTGTGACATTTAGAAAATCAAAATTTTAAAAAGTTATGAATTGGAAAATCTGTATGATATAAAAAACTTGTATGATATAAAAAAATTAAACAAAGATGAAGTATATAACTTAAGCAGAGATATAACCATATGAGATTGAGCTGCAGTTTTAGAAAAATGCCAACTTAAGAGTCCAGTTACAAATGGGTACAGTGCTAACTTTTAAAAAACTAGAATATTCTCATATTATTCTATGAAATAAGAATGGAAGGAATGCTCCCATACCTTTTATAAAACCAGTATTATGTTGTTACCAAAATTGAATAATACCAAATCAGCAAAAGTCTACCAACTTGATTGACATAGATGCAAACATAAGTACCAAAATATTCACAAACAGAATTCAAGGACACAGCAATTAGAAAATTCCTCATGGTGAACCATTAGTCATTACAGAGACACAGAGGTAGTTTAACTTTCCAAAGTCAAAGATGGCTGTGAATCACATTAATGGACTCAAAAACAGAAATCATGTGATCAATAGAAGGAAAAAATGCTTCTGATGAAATCTAACATTCAGTCATGTTAAAACCCTGAGATTCAGTATATCTCAATTTAGTAAAGATTCTGTATAACAAACTTATGGCCAAAATTTTACAAGATAAAGAAAATCGAAATTTTCAAATAAAATCAGGAACAAGATAAGATTGTTCACTTTCTAAACTCTTGTTTAATACAGTTCTTGAAGTCTCAGCTAAAGCAATAAGATCTTGAAATAAAAGGGTTACGGATATTACAAGATAGAGTCAAACTATCCTTATTTGTAGCAAAGATGATGCATTTATGTACTTAAGACCCTAGAAATCAAAATGCGAAGCTCTTTCAATCTGATAACCAATTTCAACACAGTGGCAGCATACAAAACTAAATGCAACGAATAAAATGTTCCCTATTTACAAATGACAGACAAGCTAGAAAGAACCAGGAAAAAAAATACACATCAATATTTCCTCCAAACAAACCAAACCAAAACAAAATCTGACCAAAAAAACAAACAAACAAACACCAAAAACAAAGTAATGAAACAGAAAACAAAACAAAACCTGAAATTAAACTTATTAAGGAACTGAAAAGCACCTAGAATGGATTAATGAGTACCTAAGGATACCATTTTTTTTTTACAACTATGGTAAAATGCAAGTTGGAGATTAAGATTGCATCCTCCAGAAGTGGTGCTAGGAACACTGATTATATATATCTCAAAGAATCAAATAAGACCTTTATCTGTCACATCCTTATAACAATCAACATGAAATGGATCAAGTTGCTTAAGAATTGAAGCTAAAGTTACTGAAAAACACATTAATGTATAGACACAGGGAAATGCTTCCTGAGTGGGACTCTTCTGCCTGTTTCCTATTTCATGGAATCATCTGAGAGATGCTAGTGTTTAGAGGATAACACTAATCCAATTTGAACCTGGACACTTTTAACTTGGCATTAAAAATATTGACCTGAGAGTGTTAGATGCCCCAGTGTAGGGGAATGCCAGGGAGGGAAAAAGATAGTGGGTGGGTGGGTGGGTGGGGGAGCACCCTCATAGAGGCAAGGGGAGAGGGGATGGGATAGGGGGTTTCCAAAGTGGAAAATATTTGAAATGTAAATAAAGTAAATATCCAAAAATTTAAAAAAAAGCTGTTGCTCAAACTCATATGGTTGTATGTCTGCTTAAGTTATCTATCTCATCTTTTGGTAAGAATTGACAGATAAGATTCATGAAATTAAAAAAGGATCTATAGTGGAAATACTGAATGAAGAGGCAGTTCATTCAATCAATGAACTGACTAATGAAATAAGCAAGCTGTTTTTTCAAAAGGAACTAAAAGAGGATGAAAAAAATTTATGAAGTTCAACAAAACTTGCCATCAAATAAATGAAAAATCTACAAAATTTACATTGAGATTCTGCCTCACTCTGGGCAAAAGCCAGTCATCATAAAAACAAATAACAAAAAATGCTGGCAAACATGTGGATAGAAAGGAAATTTTACACAATAAGAAAAGGTCTGGTTCATTATGGAAATCAGTGTTGAGGTTTTCCAAAAAATTAAAAATAAACTTACTACATGGCCCAATACATGGCCCCTTGGTATTTTTCCAATATTACAATTAAAAGTTCATAAAGATTCTTGCATATCCAGGCCTATTATATGTCACTACATTATATAAAGAGCCTAGGTATCTATCAACAGAGAAATGCATTAAAAATGCCTGCCATTGTATCTTTCTGACAAGCTTGCTCATTAATGCAGCTGCTTTTGTTCTGTCAGATTCTTGAAACCTCTCATAACTGATATGGCATCCTTATATTTTGCATAGTTGAGAAATTATGTTTTCAAACTCACGTATCTAGAGCTCTTTCCCATAGCCTTAAGGGCTGTCTTGAAAGTCCCAGTGCTATCAAAACTCATGGAGGATCACATGGAGGACCTGTTACAGGGAAAGTAACCCTGTTTCTCTTTTCCCCACATGTCAGCTCAGTAACTCTTGGAGGCATACACAGGTGCCATATTCCAGGGGCAGAAACCATGTCACCATGTCACTGTGCCCACTATGGCCACATTAGACTTTGCAAACTTAGCTTCAAAATGTAAGGAACTTACAAATCATCATTATTATCCTTACAATAAGAAAAGATAACTGAAAATTTAAATTTATTTAGTTATTTATTTAAATTTTTAAAGGAAATCTTTATTTTATTTTTATTTTTTTCATACTTTATTTACCTTTCAAATGTTTCCCCCTTTCCAGATCTCCCCTTTGGAACATCTCTATTCCCTCCCCATTCCCATGCCACTATGGGGGTATTCCCCCAAACACTCACCCACCTACTCTCGGCTTCCCTCCTTGACATTCTCCTATACTGGGGGATCTAACACCATCAGGCCCAAGGGCCTCTGCTACCCCTGATGGCTAACAAGACCCTCCTCTGCCGCACATGTGGCCAGCACCATGGGCCCCTCCATGTGTATTCTTTGGTTGGTGATACAGTCTCCAGGAGCATCGAGGGGTCAGGCCAGTTGCCACTGTTGCTCCCTCCCTGGGAATGCAAACTCCCTCAGCTCCTTCAGTCCCTTCTCCAACTCCTCCATCTGGGACCTCACACTCAGTCCTATGGTTGCTGTGATGTGACTCTTGGGTATTCTGAACTTTTGGGCTAATAACCACTTATCAGTGAGTACATACCATGTTCATTCTTTTGAGACTGCATTACCTCGTTCAGGATGATATTTTCAAGTTCCATCCATTTGCCTAAGAATTTCATGAAGTCATTGTTTTTAATAGCTGAATAGTATTCCATTGTGTAAATGTACCACATTTTCTGTATCTATTCCTCTGCTAAGGGACATCTGGGTTGTTTCCAGTTTCTGGCTATTATAAATATGGCTGCTATGAACATAGTGGAACGTGTGTTTTTATTACATGTTGGATCATCTTCTGGGTATATGCCCAGGAGTGGTATAGCTGGGTCCTCAGGTAGTATTATGTTCATGAAAATTGATTTATTAAGATTGACCTTTAGATTTCCTGGAGAATTGGGGCTTTAGTGCTGGGGGGGATTAAATATTGAGAAACAAAACTTGAATTGGTATATGAAATAGAAAACAGTGAGTCCAGTAGCTGCTGGGAACACATGTGGAAATTGGTGAATTTATGAAGCCTGAATATAGATTTGCTGGGCTGCCTTTTTAGAGAGCTAGCCTTCTTTTCTTGGAATTTTTCTCTAGTAGCTTCCCCCAAGTTTTTACAGTGAATGCTGGAGGAAACAAAAATGAAAGCAGGGTATAAATAACTATGTGGAATTAGTCCAGAACATGTTACTCCATAAAGAAATCTTGGGTAGCTTTCAACTCGAAAATCCTCCTGCCTGTGATTTCCAGTGTTAGAATTTCAAATTTTCACAATGATGCTCTGGTCAGATTAGTCTTTATAATGAAATTCTGCCTTCTTAAATAATATGTCACCAGACTTTTATTTGACCAGGGAAATTATCAAATTCTCATCTTTCTATGTAATATAAAGACAGAGTTACAAATATCTAAGTAAACACTTCATATTTTCTATTTTGCTCCAGCCAAGGGATACATTTCTCACTTAGAATCTAAGAGAAAATATATAATAGAACTCTTCTTTGCATTACGTCAACTGCTGGCTTAAAACTGGAAAAGTTGTAAATCAGGAGCTCAATCTGAAACATTTTAAAATACTGGAATAGCATGGGCATGAAATGAAGAAAGAAACTAGTAGAATAAACTAGAGATTCCAGCATAGCATGGTCTAGACAGGTTAATATAAATCTGAACATAGGAACCTTTTTAAGGAATACTTGACCTGATTGTTTTCTAGCACATAGCCACTATAGATAGACAATTCCAAATTATTCCTTTGAACTTATTCATCAACTGCCAAAATCCCTTACTTTGATTCCTAGAGAAACTAGATTTTTATCAGAAATTAAATACCAACCATACATACCACCTCTACCCATCCACTGTTAAATATATGTACTCTCTTCTATAGTTAGACAGTATATTCTCAGTAACAATTAGTCTCATCTCTGGTACTAGAGGACTGATAATCTCTACAAAGTCTCACTAGAACACCAGAATTTCCATCCATATTTATAGCTCACTCAAAATTCTTATGTCCCTCACTTGCCTTCTACAACCACCTCATCATGATTATTCCAGTAGACATCATATATATATATCCAACTCTACCAACACCTATTGCCTGGAGTAAATCTTGAGAACCTCCTTTAGAAAGAGAGACAATAATTACATACTAAGAAATAGTATAAATAATCAAATTCCAGATGCCTATGCCTTATTCCAAATATGTAAACACATTACTCAAGCATGTCTTCTTCAAAACCAATACTCCCAGAATCATGTTCCCCCCAAAAAGTGATGTATTATTATTTTATGCTGACTTACTGTTCCATTACTATATGGAGTCATCATGACTAAGGCAACTTTTATTAAAGAAGGTGTTTTATTGATGACATCCTTATAGTTTACTAGGGTACTCCATTATCATTGCTGTGGAAAGCACAAAGGCATGGTTTTGGAGAAATCACTGAGAGATTCAGATGATGATCTGTAAGCAACAGGTAGAGGGAGACTAGGCCTAGTTTGGGCTTTTTTAAACCTCATATGTGCAGTGACAGACTTTCCCAACAAGTCCACACCTACCCTAACTAGACCACATCTTTTAATTCCTTTGATCATTTCAACTAGGGAATAAGAATGCATATATATATATATGTCTGTGATGGGAGTAGTAAGAGGATGTAATGGCTATCAAGAACCATAATGTGACCTATGACAACCAGTTATGTGGCTAAACAAATCAGGGATAGTGGGACCTGATGCTTCCTTGGGACCTGATGCTTCCTTGTACAGTTCCAGGGATTGACCTGACTGGAGCAGCCATTACTTTCTTTTATAACTTTTTATTAAATTAGATGGGGAACTAATCTCTCTTTTCAAGCTGTATCTCCTCAAGATTAACAAAATACCATATAAAGAGAAAGTCTTTAATTGGAAATTTTTGTGTGAGACAGCTGGGTGAGGTTATGTGTTTCTGGCACATTTTATTTTGGCCCCTTTGCAAAAATTTCACTCAGCTTCAGTGTTCCCTCATACATCATCAGAAAGCAAAGCTTATCTGATTGTGACAAGAGAAGAGAGTTATTCCACTACAATCTTGAAACAACATCAGGCCATAGAACCACAATCTAGGGCTGGTGTGGTGTTGCAGTGTAGGAATGTCAACTTATGAATAAACACTAAAACTTCTTAACTCATTGTGTCTGGACACAAGAATATTTTTTGGAAGATGCCAACCACCAAACTGTGCTTCTGTTCAAATCACAAAAGAAAAACTGCAAATTTGCCAAGAAAGAATTAAAACTCAGTAGCTAGCTCATTTGCCTTACCACACAACAAAGAAAAAATGTGGCTTCTTCTTATAAATTGCTCATGTTTTAAAGAAGCTTATTAATTCTAGGTATTCCTATACCTACTTACTTAAACAATGTAAAGCAGAAAAGAAGATGGGTTTAAAGGAAAATTGCCCCTGTGTTCACGACTTTTGCCTTCATATTCACCTGTTTCTCTCTTGGATTAAAAGAATAGATTATAGGTTGTGTAGCTACATTTCTACATTCTTATTATTTATCTTCCAATGAAGTACTTGAAATGGAGATTTAACAAACATTTCTTGAAAGACAAAACGAGAGTCTGTGGAGGGAGAAGCATGGGCATAAGAGCAAGACACATTGCAGTTCTAATGTCAATCTGTGAGCATACTGGCAGTATCATTCATGCAAAGAGGACAGAGACTGCAACCATTGCAATAATCGAGACACTATTACACCATGGCACCTTTGAAGTTTTAGAATTTTTTAATGATCTCTGTATGATTTTTAAATTCAGATTCTAAGTCTGATCCTTTGGATACCAGCATTAGCAAAAGATATCTTTGGATCCCAGGATTAGCAAAAGCTGCAGAAGATTCTCTAGCTAAAAATAAATACAATTAAAATGAAGGCTGACAAATTATGCAGACTGTAAAGGATTATGGAAAGTGGGGGGCTAGGAAGATAAGGCAACAACTCCTGTGTAGAAAATTTCACTTGTGCCAAAACAACCCTGCTAGCTCAGGGATGCTGACAAGGGAGTGAGTTCTTTTTCCAGAAAAGCAGCAGCAGCATTGTGAGTCAGCAGGATATAGGCAGCTGACTTTTCATCAAGACCAAAACAGCTGGACCCAAATGCTAACAGTTGGGGCTGTGACATTTTATTTTCCATGCCCAACTCTATGTTCAAGACCTGAACTGTAAAGAAGAACCCCAGATGGAGAATGATCCTTGCAGTAAATGAAACCAATATTGTATGTTTCAGATGCCCTGAAGAGCTCTAAATTGCTTATGGAGTGGAAAGGACAGAAGGAGCACAGCATGATGTCAGCCCGTGATACTGGCAGGAAATTTGCTCCAAGAACTGCATGAATACTTCACTTATACTGTGAAAACTGGAAATGCTTAAATTGAAGTATAAAAATAAACAGATCTGTATTACTTGACTTACTTAATTCAACGTAACTGAACAAATTATAATGACTTGTTAGGCCACTAGCAATGACTTAAACAAATCTACACATGCTCACAACAGATGTTTTTTACCCAAATTCTTTTTATATAAAGTTGGTTGAGTTCAAATACAAACTCTGTGCATTCAAAAACAACTACTGCACTTATATTTCTGCTTAGCCTGGCTGTTTTTGATAAGTTTTTCCCTTCAACAGGAACATCTGTATCTTTATATATTCAGTGCCAGTAGGTACTGAACAATTCTCTGACTCCTCCTATGACAGATGATAGCACTAGAGGCACCCCTGATAGATCATTTGTTATAACTTCCCCCAAAGATACTGTCATTTCATAAAGAATGATAATGACTCCTTTTTTGAACCTCATCTTTGTACAGGTTGCTTATGTGAGAATGCAGGCATCTCACTGCTCTATATAGGTATTCGTCAAGTCGTATTAACTCTGTTGAGGCATGCTGATTTTGGAAGAAAGCTATCCCTTGGACTATAGCTAGTTGTATTCTATTCTATAAATTTGATATAGAGTGTTTGTCTTTGAAAATGGCAAAATTCTATGAAATTTCTATTCATTTCTATTCTGTGGGTTAATCAGTGAGTTGTTTATATTAAAGTCTATAAACCAAGTGAAAAAGAATCATATAGTTAAATAATAAAATAAAGAGGAATATGTCATCCTTGAATATCTTTCCATTTGTCCAAATGTGTTTTCTCAAGATATTATATTAATGAACAGGCTTAGAAATTGACTACACTTGAAGCAGAATCAAGAACAAGGAATTTCGTTCCATTGCATTGGAGAGAGTAGTCTGATGTAGGTATAATTAGTTTTCTTCAACAGGAAAACTATGAGCTGTGGCTATTTCATAAAGCCCTTAGAGAGTGGGTTTGAAACTGTCTTTCAAAGCTTAGTGAAAAGAATCTACTTTTTGACATCAGTCATAGATGAGTTCACCTTGTTTTGTAACTGTTTGAAAAATCCTTATGTGCCATATCGCTTATATTCTCAGTGTCTTTATATTCAAAGGATATCAAAGAACAGAGAAATGTAATTTTTTTTCTCTTCCCTATGTCTAGCATACTAGGCCATTTGTGACTAAGTTAAAAACTAATTGAAAGAGACTTTGTCTACCAGTTAATAACTTTCCATGCTGTAATGTAACAAAGAATGATTGAAACATTTGTCAGATTTCCATGGTGCTGAATTAGATTTAGCAGAAACCTAGATAACTATTAAACACATTTAATGTATGATGTTAATCAAACCTAATGTTTCTCTCTGTGCAACTCTGTGTCTTTTTATTTTTTGTTCAGATGAACTGGTTATTAGATAAAGGAGCTTATTGGAATGAACTGTTACTAACAGAAAGGTGTTAATCTGTGTCTTAAAATACAGTAGTAGGGTTTGTTTGTTTGTTTGTTTATTGGGCTTTATTTGTTTGTTCATTTGCTTTTAATAAAATTGAGTGTCCCAGAGTTTAGTTCATATACACTTAAGAAAGTAATGTCATTTTAGTTAACTGTTCCCTTGATTAGGTTAAAATGTCCATCTTTATCTCTTCTGATTAGCTTTAGGGTGAAGTCTATTTTGTTAGGGTTTGTGCATATTGGCACACACAGACAATAATTTTGTTAGTATTGACATTACTAACAAATATTTGTCAGTATAGATGCCTATTTGCTTCCTGGTCTCATTTAATTGTAGTACTTTTGTTCATTCTTTACTCTAAAGCAATGCATATCTTTAAAGTTAAGATGTCTTCCTCTCTATAACCTCTCTGTCAATGTTAAGCAACTTGAGTTTGATTATGAAACTAAAACTAGTCTCCAACCCCATCAAAAATCTGAGAATGACTTAATCATTACCTGGTTACATAGGAAGCACCAAACATAGCTTCTAAAACTTAAAGAATTATAGAAAGCTGACTACATGGACAGCCCACTAATTCCTCAAAATGCTGGAGCATCAGTCTTCAGCCTTCTGCTGCAGGATCATCTGATAGCTGCTTAGCCTGTCTTGGCAGAGCCAATAGTCAACTATTCTACATAATGTGTCCTTTTCCTGGACAGTATTTTGTCTGCAGATGAAATAGGCAATTTTTGCCCTGTAGTTACCTTACCACGATAAGCAACCTCACCTAACCTAGAGGTGAAGATGCTCAATTTCTTCTTTGAACCAAGAAGGGGTGCTGTCAGGAGCACATATGTCTCATTGTTAAATGATTAAATAACATTAAATGTCACATTCTTTACATTTCTGATGTTTTGGGTATATATGTGAACTGTTAAACCTCAACTACTGTTAGCTAAATATAAAATATATCAAAAACACCCTTTTATAATTAAATCAGAATCTAACATAATGATAAGTTTGTTATCTGGCCCTTAACTCAAATCTAAAAACAGTTTGTAATAGCAGGTATTAGAAGTACTGTGCCTAAGCTTTCCTAACTGAGTTGCATAAGCACAATGCCTATCTAAGAGTAACACTATTACTCTCAAATTTTGTATCAATATAAGAAATTCATACCAATGAAAGCCTTAAATCTGTATCAAAATAAATTCTTTACCAATATAAGAAATTATAAATTCAACTTTGCATCGATTGTATGGATTTCTACCAATTGATCTTATGGCTACACACACCATTCCACCTATTTATTCCATGGTTAAAATTATGACCATTGACACATTATCCCTTAAAATGACAACTTTTCTATAATTTGTAAAATAACCATTACCAGACCCCCAAACCCAGGGAACTGGGCTGATGACTCTTCATAACTTCTTGCTGAACAGGGCTGATGAAAATGTCTTTAAAGGGGTAGGAAGGGGTAGGAGAAATATAAGATTTGGTTAGACTTAAGAAAGTTAGCTTTAGCATCTGTTTTATAGTCTTTGTATGCTTAGAAGGCTCAGGGCTTGACTTAAGTTCGACTAGATTAATCTGAAAGTTTGAATGAGACAAGATGACCTGGAATCCATGACAGCCCTCTGACTTCAATCTAATTTTTTAAAGATCAAGTGCCTCAATATTTTAATATCTATAATTAAATTCCCTTCAGCTTACTCTATAAGCCTATTCTTAGGCTTCTAATCTGTCATACCAGGAATCAATCCCAGAATTCCCATGGAGCCCATGTTGAAAGAATTTGAGAATATCCTGGCAAGATTTTTTCAAATCTTCTCTAAAGCATTTTTTTTTTCTTTACATTCAATCTCCCTGGCTTCTCCCTTCTGTGATGTTTAATATCTCTGCATACTTAAGAACATTTGAACAATTACAAATATACTCCCTTCTACCTTTAAAAACAATTAAACCAAACTTTAGAATTCTATCCTTTGATTACCTGCTTGTAGAAATCAGGCAGCTTTTACTATCTAGCTCTCTGCTTCGGAGCAACCATACTGTCTCTTTACCCAGCAGGGGATCCTGTCAACTGTGAGCTGAGCCTCTGTTCCTTTGTTCAAGTTTCCCACAGGCTGGAGTCACATGACTCTGTTCCACTTGCTGAGAAAACAATATTCCCTCTTACTAGACTTATATCACTGTATGTTTGTGATTAATCCGAAAATTTCTAAATTAATAGCAGATTCTTCTCTTCCGCGTTGTGCTCCAACTCTTGCAAGTAGATTGGGATATCTTGCCTAAGCTCTGGGATCAGGCTGCACTCCCAACCCCCACCCAGCTTCCTTTGAATAGATAGATAAAAATCACAGACAATTGTTCAGTTTCAACTTGCCTTCTTGGCACAATTGCTGGCCACTACTATCTCCCTCCTGGAAAGCATTACTCTTAGCTCTGCACCTTCCACCTGCCCTAAATTTTATTGGCTAATTCTATCTAGCCCCTGATAAATGCCCTTGACCACCCGCCTGTAGAAGTACCACTTTGATTTGAGATCTCACTTGACTCTTCAGCCCCTCTCTACCAGAAGCATTGCAAAACTCTTCTTCCTTGTGTTTACCTTTCCCTCCAAGGACAGGGATGTCCCACCTGTACCTTCTGTCCAGCAGTTGTCCCATAACTTCCTTTACTGACAGATCAAGAAACAATTAGGGAATATTACTTTAATATCAGAACCTTCCCTACACCCTACATGACCCAACTCACTGATCGTTGATCAGAGGAGAGTCAATAGCTCTTCCAAAAAAAAAAAAAACACAACAAAAACAAAAAGCAAAACCCAAAAAACTCAAACACTCTACTATCCAGTCAAGGGTTCTCAACCCTTTACCAGCCAATTTACTGAATGGAAGGGTCCAAAAATTGATGAAGTAAGACCCCAGACTCAGTATACAAAAACAAGGGACATTTATTCTGCAGAAATATCCAGCATGCAGGGCATCAACCATTCTCCAAAATAGCAGCCCCAAATAATGGCACTCAGTCCTTCTTATCTGGCACTGGTATAACTCTCTAAAAGGATTAGGTAATCTAAAGTTTCATTTGTGGGTGCTGGAGGATGGGTTACAGGTGATCAGTAGTCTACATTCCTATGTCATGAACATTCAATCATGTGCGACCAGTGGTCTGCATTCCATTGTCACAAACATTAAACCATATGATCAAAAAATAGGGCTGCCCAGTGCAGATGACTCATTTTAAGATAAGATATTTCCCCAATTTTGTGGTTATCCCCAGGCTGTTCTTTGGGAGAGGGTTTTATGATCTTCTGGATGTTCTGTTCTATTCCTAGAGCTGGTGTCTTATGACCTAGTTTCTGGGACCTACGGTCTATTCTCGAAGCTACTTCTTATGTCCCTTTCGAAATCAGACCTGATCCTCAAAATGGGGACAAATGCAGTCCTTAAATGGAGACAAATGGGGTTTATATTGTCCTTACACACACAAACTGATACACACACACACACACACACACACACACACATGTGAATATAAAAATGCAGTGAAAAAAGAGGCCATTAATTTGAAAGGGTAGACTATATGGGAGGGATTCTGTAAAGGGAAATAGAGAGGAAAATTATATAATTATATCATAATCTCAAAAATAGAAGAAAAGATGTCATAAATGTAGCCCCGTTATATAAAGGATTAAGAGCTGAAGGAACTAGCAATATTTGATGGCTGATACCTTTAGTCAGTAGTGGAACCATGGGTTTTGGAAATTGTCAGGATGAGGAGAAAGGTAAAATCTGAGCTTTTGTTATGATTTCAGATAATCTGTAACATTTAATTGCAGAAAATTAATAGAACAAATGCAAATAAAGATTTGTGTAATGGAGAAAGTAAACAAGAATAAATGTGCCAGATACAAAATGCAAATTCAAATGGATAATAAAAAGAGAAGAATCCAAGGATATTTCCAAAAGAAAGCAAAAAAGATCTTCTCCAATCTTTTGTTGAAATGCTTCTGTCTTTATGCATATCGATGCTATATATAAAATGAAGAAATACAAGACTGTCATAATACTGAACTATGTTTGTGATTTAGACAAAACAAGTCAAAGCTGGGGAGACAATTCAAAGCTTAAGGATGATTGCTGATCTTGGAAGACTCCAGCTGCATCCCTTTCCTCTGGGGTGTACCTGCATGCATGTTGTACATACAAACTCATACAGAAACAATAACAACAAACAAATAATCTTTCTTTAAAAGAAGCTTAAAACTGGGAATGCAGAGATGGCTCAGAGGTTAAGAGTACTGTTTGCTGCTCTTCCAGAGGTCCTGAATTCAATTCTCAGCAACCACATATCCATCTATAACGAGATCTGGTCCCCTCTTCTGGCCTGCAAGCATACATGCAGGCAGAACACTGTATACCTATATACATAATAAATAAAATAATCTTTAAAATAAAATAATTAAAAAAGGAGGAGTGATCCTAAATAATAGAAGGAAACAAGAAATGAAATAAGTGATTGGAGAACTTTTTAACAAGTCAGAAAGGGAATCACCTTATATCAGATTTCTAGGATGTAGTAGATGCACTTTCAAAGCTTCTGCATACACGAAACAAATAAAACCAACCAACAAAACGTTCGTGGTTTCAATTAGCCAATGAATTAAGAAAATGTGTGCAATATCAGCTAGAAATTTTCTGTTTTGTTAATGTGTAAAGTGTGATAGTACAAATATAGCCAGTTTATGCTTTTAGTACCTTCACAACAAACTTTGAGTTTGAATAATCAGTCCAGTGTGCCACGCTTAGGAAAAACATTAGTCTTTATCATATTATTGAATACATCTTACTGATAATTATTTATCTAGTGTGACTTCAAAGATTACAAGTTTCTTAGCATCAGAAAGTTTAAGTTCCATGAGTGATAGGTTGAGAAATTTTTTTCTCAGTAGATGAAGGACAATAGAGGGAAAATTGCCAGGTCATAAAACATTAAAGTAGTAGTGATCCTTAGATTAGGAAACTTGATAACAGAGCAAGGCTACTATTATTTTGTGGTGCAGACACTGTCGTCATTGAAAATGTTCTAAATGTGCATATATAACCTGCTACTTTAAAAATTATAAAACACCAAATTTAATAGCTATTTAACATGCTCTATAATTATTTCTGGCAATGGAATATTTGAGTGAAATATCAGAAACATATTTGGTATTTGCTTCATGTTTCTGACATCAGCTCCTTAAATCCTTGGGATTTCATAGACTTTAACAATTTCCTCTATTATTCCTCAATTTCTATTGACCACCCCTGGATTTTTTTTCTGCTGAGATGAGTTTGAAATGAACCTGAAAGTAGTTCCAGAATCATAAAATTACTAGACGAACCAAGAATTTGAGAGGAGGTACCTTCCTTCCAGGCCTGACTTCTCAGGAGGGCTAGCCAACTAAAGAAAAGATGAATGTTGCCAATACTTGTAAACAGAGAGATTCAGAAAGATTCTGACTTTAAGGCCATCAAAGGTGGTTGACATATGTCTGCCTGTTTTCACTGGCCTGCTTATGTTTTCTATATCTGATGGCAGCATGGAAATAGTTTTCTTACATTCTGTGACTTATCCCAGAAATTTCTCAGCCATTGGGAAAAGTAATGGATACTTTTAATTTATAACAACTTTATTTGTATATGATTTTTCAGGATTGGTGCCAAGATTAAACATAAGTGTTGGGAATATGTTTAGCAATTAAAGTTACAAACTTCTTTATCATCAGAAAAATGTTCATAAATTTGATGTTAAATTTTTGTGAATAAAAAATAAAATAGAAATACTTAATGCAGACATGGCTCTAGTACCCCATCTCTATTTTACAACAGTAAGGTGAACAAAATGAAATGGATGAAGTCAAAGTGTAAGTCACAGTGGCTTCCAAAAGAAGGAGTTTCATATTTTATTTTCAATTTTTATAACATTGTCTTTTAGGTCTCATTTATTTTAGAGTCATTAGACTTGCCTGAGGACCACTTACTTAAATACCCAAACTGCAGAAATCCAACTGGCTGGAAGGTGCAAGCATTCAATTGAAATAATTGAAAAAATATAAGACATTTTCCTGTTAAATCCAAACATAGAAATTCTTCATAAAAATTGTAGGGATTTTTTTTTCTTTTTGCAATTTATTAAAGTCATTACCCAATTGTTTTCTAAAATATCTTCTATTTTCTTCTGCTACTAGTTGTGGTACTTCCCACAAAAGTTTATTTCCACAGAAGAAGATCATTTTTACAATAGGTTTGATTGTGTGAGAAAACACTTTGTGTGAATCCAGAAACATCAAGAAAGGTGAGAAAAAAGAATGGAAAATGAGAAGACCACAATTTATGTAAGCAAGAAGTTAGCAATGGCTTGGCAATAAGTTAAAGTTGTTAATGAGGTCTGCTTTCAGATGGCAAAGTGACGGTGAACCTCAATTGACAAATGGCAAAGGGTAGGAAAGGATTCTTATTCAGAAAAATAAAAAAAGATACAGTAAATGGGAACAGCCAGTTATTACAAGATCCTTGCAGTGTGCATGGCCATCTGAAATAATTATGGAGTAAGGAAGGGACACCAATGCAGTCACTCAATGGATGTTTTAGATCATACTTACAAGTCTTCAAGTGGAAAAAAAAATAGTAATTTTCCTCAGACATCAGAAAGCACACAGGATTTAAAAACAGCAATGTTCTCTAATGGTGTTAGGTTTATCACACTTGGTCGATCTATGTAGGACTCCATAACTGCCAAGTGTCTTAGTGTTTTACTGCTGTGAAGAGACACCATGACCAAGGCAATTCTTATGAAAGACATGTAATTGGGGCTGGCATACAGGTTCAGAGGTTCAGTCTATTATCAAGGTGGAAACATGATAGGGAATGTCTAGGCAGACTTGAGACTGGAGGAGCTGAGAATCCCACCTCTTGTTCTGAAGGCATCTAGAAGACTGGCTTCTAGGCAGTAAGGATGAAGGTCTTAAAGACCATGCCTACCATGACAGACTTCTTCCAACATGGCCACACATACTCCAACAAAGCCACATATCCTAATAATGCCCCTCCCTGAGCCAAGCATATTCAAACCACCACACCATGATATACTAATAAGCATCTGCTCCCTTCAATACTGGAGTTCGTTGCACATTTCATTTTTTTAATGATGTTTTCAAAGAATGAGTTTGATGGTTTCTTTAATACTTTTAAAAAATGTAACTGCATTAAAAATTATTCCTTGGACAATGTCCTTGCTGCATCCTTTAATAATACCAAGCCTTCCCCAGTACAAATTTTCATGCTCTTGTTTTCTTACCATGGCTGGTGCTTTCAAAGTATGTCAGCTTGCCTCTCAAAGAGCAGATTCTTACTATGTTAGTTGTAAACTCTGGCTTCTTTGGTGAGCTCCTAAAAGAACTTTGTTTTCTGCCCTACAGTTACTCTCTAGCTTTAAGGCTTGACACGCCACACTGCATTCTAAAGACATGGAGCTGAAATTGTTCCTACATCCTGCTATGCTTTCATGAGTTTGTGGGATCATTGTTTCTGCTTAAATTGCCTTCTCTAAACACTCCACTGAGGTGTGCTTCTCCGTCCACTCAAGCCCATACCATGTGTGTCAAGTCCTCTTGAATTTTCTAAGGAGTGGTTCCTCTCTCTGTTTATCTAGGTCTGATGCCCTAACTCTCTCAAAGAAGTTTCCTCACTTACTTTGTTTTTAGAACAATTTTTCATACAGTATTGACATTGTCTGGATCCTTGCTCTTGTGAGCCTTTATTAGATAGACAGTGTGCTATTATATGACCCTTGAATAACTTGATGTCAAATATCATCAGAGAATGGTTGAGTGAATGGATAAAAGCAATAGGAAGCAAAATCAAACCTTACCTCTTGCCATAACATTTTAGAAATAAGTTTTATAGACTTTTTGCAACTATCATATATTATTGAAAAGTGATGTACCAAGAAGTGAAGAAATGGTTTGATCAAATATTTCAAATGTTTAGGGATAGTGCTAGTATGTATGGTGAATCTAATGTACTAGAGTTTAAGGCAGAAGTGTAAATTACTAAAGAATGAATTAGAATTGTTTTCTGCCAGTGCTTTAGGGTAGTTTTTTCATGCATCATAGCAAGAAATATCCTACAATTGTGGTTCTACTTTATCTATCCTCTTTTCCATTGCTGTGCTTTCTTTGAGCTGGCCCCAGTGTTGTTGAATGGTAGCATAAAAGGCTAGAAGAGGATGGGATGTTGATTAAAACAGAGAAATTAATTTTAAAGAAAGGAACACACCCCTACAGGGCAAGACTATGATTTGTCATTTTTTTCAATACACATCTACAGTGCAATTGCTCTCCCAACCATCTAACCAAACTAATGACTTCTTTCCATCTAAACACCTCATGCCACCTCTCAGATGAGTATTCTGTCTTTTACTAACAGAATGAAAACAAGCTTAGAGGGAAAATTCCTCATCATCTCTTCACAAAATGTATCAAGTGAGAAGTGCTTTACGGGAACGACCTTACATAATTGCTTGGTGCTCTTGGTGCTAAGAATAATACAAAAACATAGAACATGGTGATATGCAGATTTCTAGATAGAGATGTGGAAAACAGTGAAAAAATTAATCGAGATAAATAAGATTTGGGGGAGTCATTTAAAAATTTGTGTATAAAATTTTTTATAAATAAATTGAAGTTAAATTTCAAGTCTGAAAATAGAAATCTGTACAGTATGATCAAGTGTATAAATTTATAAAAGGCTGTGATTGAAATTACTGAGAAAGAAACAGCAGAGGGACATTTTGAAAGCCTTTTAGTGGGGAATGCATATAGTGGGGAATGCTGTTGTGGTGGTGGTTTGTTTTAATTTTATTATTTGTTTGTTTTGTTTTGTGTGATAAAATACTCTGACTAAAAATAAGTTATGGGAGGAAAACCTTATTTCATCTTACATTTCTAGATTACAGTCCATAATTGACAGAAGTCAGGGTAGGAACCCTGGCAAGAACCTAACAATAGGATTGGCTTCTTGATAGTCTACCTAGCCTTTCTTGCAAACAGGAAACCCACTCACAACCAAATAATATAGCAAAAACCAAGAAAGGGTATTGCTTAAAGATTTTACATAGCTCAGTACTACCTACCTAGAGACAATACCTCCTAAAGAGGCTGGGTGAATCATCTTGCACCAATTAAAAATCACGAGAATCCTCCATGGACATACTAATAGGTCAATCCTAATCTAGGCAATTTATTTTTAACTGAGCTTTTCATGTCAGATGACCATAGGCTGTGTTAAATTAATTAAAGCTAACTGACCTGGTCTATTAATATCCTGTTGGAAAACTGAGTACCATTTGGCAGTTTTTAACCAAGTATTAAAATACAATTGTTTTTAAAACAGTTTTCTATCTTTCCCTTCTTTACAAAGTAACATTTTCTCTATATGTCCTAATTTTAGATTTATTTGTTTCATTTTACATGTATTAGTATGTTATTGGCATGCATGCATGCATATGCATTACATGTGTGTTTCGCCCCCATAGAGGCCAGAAGAGTACATAAGACCTGCTGCAACTAGAGTTAAAGATGGTTGAAAACCATCAGGTAGATGCTAGCAACTGAATTCAGGTCTTCCTCCAACAGCAGATTTTACTCATGAGCTATCTCTCCAGCCTCTATGTGACTGATGTTTTAATATGAATTCTTCTGTAAGGTGTGTCTTTACACTTTCATAAATTTAAATTTTCCTAAATTCCCTAACCTAATATCTGCTCTTCAAGTGATGTTTTCTTTATTTACAATGTTAGCCAGTTCTGATAAGCTCAATATAGATGCTGTGGTCTTTAGAGTCTCGTGAATCAAAGAGTCAATAAGAATAGTGGGATGTCCTAATATAAGTCAATAGAAGTTAGTAGGACTCTTAGACAAGCAGAAGTATGAATGTGCATAGGACCTCTCAAGCATGGTGATACCACTGACATCATCTGCAATTTTTGTCTACCATGGACTCTTCAAACCTAGAGTTCATCTATTTAAGAGATATGGTTAGGTTCTGTACTTAGCAGTATTTATAAGACAGATGATCATCAGAATATATTATTTCATAACAGATAACAGAATCAGATATAATAGCTTAATGATTAAACCCTGGTGAAAATTTTGAATTTAAACATGTATTTCCTGAAGTATTAGAACATAGGCAGTGGTTAAAAGTACTTAGCTGTATCTTTTCACTGAGGCCAAATCGATCCTTTGATGTGGATTTTTTTATAATGTATCACATCACCTTATACCTCTACTATTACTACCACCACCACCACCACCACCACCACCACCACCACCAGCACCAGTACTACCACCAGCACCACCACCACCACCAATAATAACAATAATAATAATAATAATAATAATAATAATAATAATTTTAAAAGTTTTTTGCAGTGATATATAATAATTTTGTTAGCAGAAAGGGTCTATAGTATTCTTTGTCCATTCCAATGGATAGTAAATAATTATTTTATAAGGAATTAATTGATGTTTACCAAAAGTGGTAGTTCTTGGATTTAGAAGAATGAATAAGAATGACTTTGATAAGGATGTTGAAAGTTTCAGTCAAGTTTTTCATGTAATGTTTGATTTTCATTGTATTGTTTATTAATTTAATTCACTCAGAGGATTGAAGATGGTAGGTAAAATTGAAATTCTATACAAATTCATAGATAAATTTAAATACTTATTCATTAACCTTAGTTTGTTGATTATTATGCAATCTTAAACAATTATTCACTAGGGATTATTTTTCCTAATAATTTTCTTCCTACTGCTAAAATTGAGGGGATCTTTTTAATAAGCAAAGATTTCCATCAAGTAATATACATACAGACTAGCACTAAGGCATATGTATATCCTTATAGCAAATAAATTTTTGATAAATTTTAACTACCAGATTACTAATGATTTATTTAACTCAGGTAAATATCCTTTTTGATTATATTTGGGACACATACAGTATCTCACCTGTAAGTTATAAGCTACTTGAGAGGAGGTGTATTAGTTAAGTTTTTGGTTATTGCTGTGTCAAAAGACTTGACAAGAAGCAACTTAAGGACAAATAGATTATTTGGGTTTAAAGTTTAAGAAGATACAGTTCATCATCCAAAAAAAAAAGAGGGGGGGAGCAAGAAGCATGTACAACCACATGAAGCAAAGAGAAAACAGAAATCAAGGCCATGTTGCAAATTTTGAAGCCTTTCCCCAATGGTCCACTTTCTTTAGGAGGTAGGAGGACCCTACCTCCTAAAGGTTCTACAACCTTTTCAAACAGTACCACCTGCTGGAGACAATGTATTTCAAATTGAGCCTATGAGGGACATTTTATATTCAATTCCATACAGGTGTGGCCACAAAAAAAAATTTTGTTGAATATTTGATGTGATATATTATATACATTGCAGAAGTGGCAATTAGGCATTAAGGAGCATTATGAGAGTTTTCACTATGTCCACAATCAAGGTTTCTTTGCAATAAAATTTACAAATATTCTATTGCCAGATGTTGTTCTCTCCTTTTATATAATCTATTGAGCTTAAAGAATGAAGGCTGTAATTGAACAGGTCTGATTATATCAGGAGAGTAAGTACCATACATTTTGGCTGGTTTTGCTAATCTTTGAGCTAATTATCATCTTCCACTTCAGTAGTATTTATTGTTAAATGTCCTAGAATTTTCATAATGTATAATTGGATGAATGCGTAGTACATAGCAAATCTGAGGATCTGTTTTGAATAGCATGACCAGAGTACATTAGAAGTTCTTTATGTTTCCATAACAGCCAATAGCAAGCTTACACTTTACACATAGCAACCAATGGGTAAATATTAGCTGATTTGTTTTATATTGAATGGCGTATCTTAGCTAAAGCTATGAGCAGATTCACTCCTAGGAAAATGATGACTCATTTATATCAAGTGTGGCTATAAGCACATATGCTGCCTGAAAATATTCTTGTTCATCTCACAAATAAGAATCATCAGTAAATGGAATTAATTCACATTTTGATGGGAGTTTTTAGTAGGTCTCCCCAGAGAAACAGTGTTCATCTGTTACTTGAGTGCATTCATGATTATCTGTTAAATGAAATAAAGTAGCAAGATTAAGAGAGCTGCCTTGGAGTGGTTTGAAGATGGAGGTAAATCTTTCTTAAGAAACTAAATACCACCAGGCAGTGGTGGCGCACACCTTTAATCCCAGCACTTGGGAGGCAGAGGCAGAGGCAGGTGGATTTCTGAGTTCGAGGCCAGCCTGGTCTACAGAGTGAGTTCCAGGACAGCCAGGGCTACACAGAGAAACCCTGTCTCAAAAAACCAAAAAAAAAGAAACTAAATACTTATTCAGTAATTGGGTAGCAAGGCAGGTTAGCTCAAATTTCACAAAATAAGTTCTAGAGATTGTGAGAGGAGGCAATAAGGTTAGTATCTCAGCTATTCTTAGTAGTACAGCAATGGCAGAGTTAGATTTCCTCCAGCCATTGCTATTTAAAATAGCTAAGCTTCCCAGGTTCCCTTCCACTACCCCGGTAGCTTAAATATTCTTGTACATAGGTTTCATGTTTAGCAGAGCTCTTTGACCCAAAGAATACTTTTTTATATTCAGCCTGGTTTTGTCTTATCTAGCTATTACAGTTATAAGTAGGTTAGAGATTTCCTCCATTTGCATTTTATCTCTATTCTCACATAGGTTTTTAAAGTGTTAGAATTTATAACAGTAAGTATAGTGAGTTTATCTATTAAAGCCTTTGTTTCTTCTTAGCTAATAATTATTCCCATTTTTCTGAACTATCAGTAAAGAAAAAAGAAATAAAATCCCTGAATTCCCAGAGAGAGACCCTGTTTTATCTTCAACTTTGCTAAAGATTTTTGAGATAACTGTTGCTCCTTTGGAGGCAGTTTCTTCCTGTGGCTTTGAAACAGACAGACCCTTTACTCCCCTTACAATTAAGCTAGCTGTCCTTAAGGCAGAAGGATTTAAGTTTGTTTTTGTTGCTGCACAGTTTTAACTGTACACTTCTGATTGTGATTGGCAAGATCTTTAGTGTTGTTGTTGATGATTTTGTTTTACTTTCTGCAGAGGATATAATCCAGTGGCTTGCTCATGACAGGCAAGTATTGGACCACTGTGGGCCATTTCTAAACCTCTTTTTACCTTATTTCAGACAGGCTTTCACTAAGCTGCATAGGATAAACTTGAACTCACTCTGTAGGTCAGGAAGGTCTGAACTTTTGGTCCATAGGTTTGAAGCCTCCAAGTGCCTAAGAAGTTTGCAGGCCTGCACCTCTGGGCCTGGCTTTTTATTTTTGATGTTGCTGTTCTTGAAAGTTGGTCTGTGCAGGTAACAGAAGGCATCTTTGGAAATGAGTCCTGAAATTTATTGATTTAACAAGGGTGATAAAGGCCCCTCCCCCAGTTTTTCAGTAAATATACAAGTTAAGAATCAGGTGACTCCTCTTGGTCTAACTTTATATTGCTGTACTCTGGCTTCATTTATATCTCATTGAACTGTTTTTTAATATCACAATATGGCGACTATTTATGAATTCTCAGAAGACATTCATAGTACTATCATCTATTTCATAAACATCCTCAAAATAGGTTTTTACCAAGTTAAACTTGTCTTCTACTTTGCTTCCTAAAGTAATTAACTGACAACATTTGAAACCTCTGAGCAACAGAATGATCTAAAGTTCCTTAAATCAAAAGGGAAGCCCCTGCTTGGATCCAGACATCCTATAATCAAAAATTTTGGCCTGTCTTTGTCTAGGGAGTATAGACAGTGGTAGGATTGCACTCCCTCTAGGTGTGACACAACAGAGACCATGGTGATCTTTTCCTTAGGTATATATGATTTTGTGTTTGTAGAGTAGAAGGAGATGATAGAAAAGATAAATACAGCACAGTCTTCCTGTAAAGGAGACAAGGGCAGGGGACGTATAAAAGAAGAGAATAAAGAAGTCACACGCCTCAGAATGAATTCATTTCTGAATTAACCATGATTCTTGATGTTAAATCCTGGAACCTGGCAGCTATGACCACCTAGACTTAGTTTCATATCTTCAAAAAGCCAATTCAAGAGATAAGTAAAAGTAAAAATTATTGGGAAGAAAAACAGAGATCCAGTCACTCTGACAGTCGCCTTTGAGGATCAGACATGAGGTTTAGATTTAAGAGGAAGCAAGAGGAATGCATAAATAAGTAGTCCTGGTCACAGTATAGTCACCATTATTGACCCAGTTATCTGGCTTCAAGTATCTCTTGAAAGGAAGTCTGATGTGTTGTTAGAATTCCAGAATCTCTTCTTTAGAAACAAGTTTTCTCTCTCCTTACACCAGAATCTCAGTTGTTTTCTTCCTCTAGCATGAAATTCCTAGGAAAATTCATCTTCTCGGTTATCTGATAATCAAAGGAAGGACACAAATATCTGATCTTAGAACACCTTCAATCCAGCCAGGATTGTGACATTGCTTCTAAAAATTGTCTTTATTTCTTGTGTTATACTATTTCTTTTATGTTGGACACAACTGGCACAGTGGAGAGTAAAGTCCCACACCTTCCCGGGTGCTCCTGGCCCCTGAGAGAGGCGGAGACGCAGGGCAGTTGACCATGCACATGCATTCATGGGCAGCCTGGCTTGTGTTAGGATGTGGGAAGCATTTGCAGGGACACACCCCAGGGGTGGGGGGTCGGCCATGGGACCCTGGGAAGATGCTCAGTAGCCAGCTATGTGGGGTTCCCAGGCTCTGGACATCACAGACGCCACTGGATGTTGCGGAAGAGCTAGGAAGGAAAACGCATGTGGGACTGGAAGAGCTTGGCTGGGGTGCCCGCTGCTGGACCAGGTTGGTGACTTGGGCACTGGCTAGCTGCACTGGCTTGTGTGGATGATTGCCTTGGCTGGGAATGCTATGATGGCTTTTGTGGGAGGCTAGACGTGGCTCTTTCGGTGAAGGCCAGTTCCATTGTTTCCCACGGCAGATGAAGAGAGAGTCCAGAAGAATCCAGAGTATTTATTGTCATTGTAGAGAATGGCGTGGGTGAGACCATACCCCATGCATTCAGAGAGGGGCGAGGTTGAAATAGTAATTGGAAAGGGGCATGGCTAAGCCTCTGGTGCCTCAGTAACATGGGGATGTTGAGGCTACATGGCCATGCCTCTGCCTAAGCAAATGTCACAGACCAATGGAGAGATATAGGTGCATGTCAGGAACTGTCTCTAGCAGCCTGGCAAAAGCCTGCTGTCCCTTATAGGCTGGAGACAACTTATTGGGCCCATGGGGTTCAAACCTTGGCTCTACCAGAAACCAGACTGCCTTCCATGGCCCCACACTTTTATTCTATTATTTTAAAACTTCATTATTAACTTCCTGTAAATTAGAAATTTTACTAGTTTTAGATGACACCAAGTTCAAATTCAATTAGGGTGAATTGAGCACTTGTGTTTTGTTTTATTTGCTAGCACTTTTCAGTTTAGTGGGGAAGGGTAGGAACATCATAATTCTCCATTTTACCCAGCATTTGCTAGATAAATCACTGTATTTATCAAATGTAGAACCAGATAAACTACAAACCAGAGTGTTTTGTTTTTCTTCTTTTATTTATGCCTCACAATTTGGTAGAGGTGGGTTTTTTTGGTTTTGTGTATGTGTGTTTTGTTTTGTTTTTGGAGAGTTATGATATTTTGTACTATTCTGGGGCATTGGTGATTTAAATCAGATTTGTGTTATGCCTATGAAAATATCCCCCATACAAGTCTCATCTTAAATGATTACTGCTTCTGTGTGCCAACTTAGCTCACATGTGTTTGTAAATGTATGAGGACTTGAGACATAAGGCTCCTTTTATGAATCTTCCTTCCTGAATCAATGTTTCCTTCCAACCTAGGAATGAAGTATGTTGTTTTGAACTTTTCTAATGAAGCTGTCTGATTTCAGATATGTGTAGAAAGAAAAGGAGAAGTGCATGCCTCTTCAAAATTTTTTTGAACATGATTTTCTAGAAATTATAAATTAAGTGTACAACGACTACACTTCACAGTCAGAAGAGACACAAAACCACAATTGGCTCTGGAAAGAGGGCCAGCAGACAATGTTGAGTTTCCTAAAGTAAGTTTTGAATTCAAGAGAGAATATATAATACAAAAGATGCTCAGAACAAATCACTGGACATCAAGCAAAACAGAAGGAGGTCAGGGCCCCAGAAAGAAGGTCGACAGCCACCCAAGAAGACATAAGATACCATGCTGGAATCTGGCACTGATCTGGGTGACTCTTTAGAGAGTGGACAGTTCTTGAGATTCTACAATTGACTCACCAATACTATTTATGTACAAAACCAGATCTTGCCTCACACAGTATGTTAAGGGTCAAATTTGAGTGAACATTGTCCAGGAATATGATTCGTGGTAATCTGGATGACATGTTCTGTTATGGAATTGATTACAT
The DNA here is from genome assembly GCA_019843965.1 of Rhynchomys soricoides. NCBI lineage: Eukaryota > Metazoa > Chordata > Mammalia > Rodentia > Muridae > Rhynchomys > Rhynchomys soricoides. Next base: position 81,957 of record JADRCH010013317.1, read on the forward strand.
GATATTGTTATGCTCATGAAAGAAAATGAAGTCTTGAATAGATACATTTACCAGTTTCATCAGTAGAGATACTGTAGATGATAACGGCAAATGGAAATTTCAGCATTAGGTAACACAAGGTCTCTAATAACATTCTTAGTTTGTAGGTACAAAGATTTTTCCTGATAGTCAAATGGACACACAGGTTGATAAGATTGCCTATTAAGCTGACTAAAAACAGTCCTAGACAATTTTCTCTTGTGACTTGTAACATTACAAATAATTATAATGATAACATCCCAATCTGGAACATTCTAATTCCTATCAACTAAGAAGTTTTAATCAACAAATTTGACTGTAATTTTTTAACACAAATATGTTTTCATGGTATTTCAATTAATGCCAGCCACCATTCATTGACACAGTGGCTCCCTTACTGTATTACAGACTAGGACACATATGATTTACTTTTTGTGAGCACATTATCACTTGATCTTCACAAGGATTGGTTCTTCACAATTCCTATCTCAGAACAAATGTAGTACTGACAGCTGGTTAGAAGTTTTTAAAAAATTTCACATATCCTACCTACCTCCTAATGAATCATCAAGTTGTGTTCAAGTATATGGGAATTTGTGCTGATTGTCATCCTCAATGCTACTAAGAAGAAGCAAGACTTATACTTTTAAGTTGTACTTTCTTTCAATATTGATCAATCTCTAAAAAGGTTGACTAGCATCCAATGGTGCTGTCTTACTTCTTATCTTGAATCTGGAAGATTATGTAAGAAACTGAATTGAAAGCAGCTTACTACCCCACTTTAACTTTGCCCCTCCAGTGAGATGGTCAGCCTTGTCTCTGAGATTTTTGGTTATTGGAACATCTATCTTTATTGTCTATGAAACTTCCTTGTATATACCAAGGCTGGGGGGTCCAGCATTCCTCCTGAAGCACTCAGAACACACTATCACCAGTGCATCTGTGCCAAGGTACTTACAACATGTATTTGCAACCCCCTTTTTTATAACATAAGTATGAATATGCTTCTGTTTCCATAATTTTCATATTTCCTTTATATAAGGGTTCCAAAATTGTTATAGTGTGAACATAAAGACTGCAGTGGACCTTAACATAAGGTGACATACATTCACACTTCCCAAGTTTTAGTCCTCCATGACACACGTTTAGGACTTTTGCTGGAGAGAGCAAAGTTTTCAAGAGGAAATACTAACAGATACCCAAATAAAGTTTTATGTCTGTGCTCTCTCCTTAGCATTCCCAGGAAATTATTCTGAGACCTATCTTTACAGACTTGTGGTGAGTTTCTTTGTCTGTCATTTGACTGATCAATCCTACTAAATGTCGTTTTTATATTCTTTTTTCTGTTTTTCTGACCCAAGTAACACTAACGTTTTAGTGGTACTGACACTCAAAATAGATATTAGCTAGACCTATTTGAAGTGGAAATTATTGATTTCTTTGGAGACTCAGTTGTGTCATGTGATTTTTTTCTGGAAACTGTCTTACGATAGCATGTTTGTGCTGAAGCAGACACATAGGAGAATGTTTTGCTAAGAACAGACTCATGGTATTTTTCTGGAAGCAGCCTGGGAAAAGGTCATGTGATGTTTTGCTAGAGCAGATACTTGAGTGAACATGTGATGTTTGGAAAGGGCATAAATATAATACAACAGACTGTGGACAATGCCTTGTGGTATTGGTATGCCTTACCATTCGTCGATGATCATCATTAGGCTTTTTTGAAACTAGTCTTCACTGGAGACACTGTATAATATTGGTTCATCTTGCCATTCTTTGCTGGCCATCATTTGTTGAGACTTCATAGAGAGAAACACCACCAAAGAACTTCAGGTGCTGTTCCAGTGGCTTCTTGTCCCTTCCATGGATGTGGGCTGACTGGCAGAGCCTCATTTTTTTTTTTTCGATCAACTGGCCATTGTTGATTCATGAGTGGTATTTTTGAGTGGATCGAGCTACCATTGATTCATGTGAACTGAATTATTAATATCCTCACAATACAGATTATTTTTGCTCCAAAGAACTGCTTCCAAACAGGTCCATATCTTCTTTTACTCTATTAAGCTTTGGTTTTCACTACCTCTGGTAGGTGATGGGATAGAAAGGAGGTTAAAGAATTTAAGAACATTTATTAAAAGTAGGATTTGTAAAATCAAAGCCTATACCCATCTATACCTTCTTCCCTGGTCATACACAGTAACTAACACATGGGTTTTCTTGGAAAGTTTTTCTTAAAAACCTCAAACTCCTTTGTACCCAGTAATATAGAATGTAGTGTTTTGAATGAAAATGACTCTCATAGGTCAATGGGTAGTGGCACTCTTAAGAGGTATGGCACTGGTAGAATAGGAGTTGGAATAGGTTTGTTAAAGAAAGAATGTCATTATGAGTGGATTTGAGGTCTCAGCAGCTCAAGCCAGGCCTAGTGGCTCATCATGTCTTCCTGCTGCCAGTGAATCCAGATGTAAAATTTTCATCTACCTTTGTAGTCCCATGTCTGCTTGCATGTCACCATCCTTTCTGCCATGATAATAATGAACTAAACCTATGAACTGTAAGTCAGTCCTAATTAAATGTTTTCCTTTATAAGAGTCTCTCTGTTTATGGTATCTCTTAAAAGCAATAAAAGCCTAACTAAAACATAGAAATAAAGAGACACTTGAGTCTATCAGTATGAATTTATACTGTTGGAATAACAGTCTTTTATTGAACCACCAACCAAAGAACATGCATGGGCTGGACCTAGGCTTCCCACATATATGTTGCATAGGTACAGCTTGATCTTCATGTGGGTCCCAAACAACTGGAGCAGAGGCTATCCCAAAAGCTGTTGCCTATACATGGAATATGTTCTTATAGCTGAGCTGTCTTGTCTGGACTCCATGAGAGAGGAAGCACTTAACCTTGAAGAGTCTTCAAGTGCCAGGGTGGGAGATAGCCAGGAGGGCCCCACCCACTCAGAGGAGAATGGAAGAGGGCATGGGGGAAAGGACTGTAGGAGACTGTGATCAAGAGGGGAAAAGTGAGCAGGATGTAAATTAAATAAGTAAAAAATAAAGAAGATGATGACGAAGAAGAAGAAAAATATACTCTAAAAATAAATTGGAATCCTCTCTAGAAATCTCATGTTGGGAAAGAAGAAAAAAAGGAGGACTCAAACGAAAGAGAAAACTTGTCTCAGAAAGATTTCAGACAGTTCTAACAACTTGTCAAACAACTTACAGAATGATACTGAAGCTTACATGATGATGAGTCTATGGGAGGCATTACTACACCTTGATCAGGACTTCTTAAGAATGCATACTACATCAGGGTAGTGCTTGGTAATTCTCTTCTTTTCCCAATGTGACCACATTGAATAATTCTCCATTTTCTGCTTTCCCTTTTAATTTGGCACTTCAAATTGGCTTATTGACAAAGGGTTGCCAAACTTGTCATAGAGCACAAGTTATGAAATCAAAGTTCCATAATACCTATACATGATTTGAATGGGAATGGCTCCCATAGGCTCATATGTTTGAATATTTAGTCCACAGTTAGTGGAACTGTTTAGGGAGGGTTTGGAGGTATGGCCTTGTGGGGAGAAGTGTACCAATGAGGGTGAGCTTTGACATTTAAAAAAAAAATCCCTATCTTCTTTCTGCCTCCAGTTGTGGGTCATTTGTAACCTCTAAGCTACTGCTCCACTGCCTGCCTGCCTATTGCCATTCATTCTACCATGATGGTCACAGACTCTAACACTTTGCAATCATGAATCCACAAATTAAATGGGATTTTTGTTTGTTTGTTTTGTTTTTGTTTTGTTTTTTTGTTTTTTTTGTTGTTTTTTTAGTCTCCTTGGTTATGGTGCTTTGGCAATAGAAAAGTAGCTAGGATAACATTGTAAAATAATTTATTTCCAAAAATCACCTTGGAACCCAATTAAAACAAAACAAAATAAACCAAAGCAAGCAATAAAGCAAACAAACCAATAAAACACTTCAGAGATATTCAGAGATTATCTTAATTCTATCATGTAAGTGCCATCTTTCCAAAATTAAAAAAAATAAACTTTATATTTTTTATTTTATAATTGGATGACTCTAAGCTCATATAATAGTGTCATGCATGTCTATAATTGTTTTTTGTGATTTTTATTGTTTTTCTATGTAATTTGTGTTAAAATATCTATTAACTATAAACCATGATCACATTAGTACTCCTTTTTAAAATAAACTTTTTTGTTTTGTTAAAATTATTATTTCTTGCATGCCCATTTAAAACACATAAACAGATTCACAAATTTAGATATTGTGATCTGATGTTAAGGTCTGATAAGTATATACTGCTTTACAAATCTAGGTACTCTAAACATTTTAAAGCAATATATTTGGGTCTATTAATTGTTTCATAAACTTTAAAATGCTAAATGTTTATATAAAGCATTTGTTAATAATTATATTACATTAAACTATAAGATCTAATGGATTAAATTATGTATCTTGTAAAAGATACATAGACTTTTAGAAGGCTTTCCTTCAAAAACAGATTCTAAATAAATATAAACTACAAATTTCCATCTTATGTGTATCATGGGTAATACAAATGCATATCATTTCTTCAAAGTATTCTTAATATAAACTGTTATGTGTATGTTTTATTAAATTAAGTTTGTTGTATGTATGATATATATATATATATACTAAAAATCTATGTTTGCATTTTCTTTACACACTTGGGGATTTAGAGCATATAACCCAAATAAACAATAACTTTCAAATCTTTGTTTATGAAAATATAACTTACATATGATTATGTACATATAAACTATCTAAATGTTATTATATTTTTAAATATTTTACATAATATATTAGTAACAAGTAAACATATAAATAAACTAAAATATGTGAACTAAAGTGATCAACTTAGGACAGCTTTAATTTTTTCTCAAACAAAACTAAAATTTAAGAAAAAAATAATGATAAAAGACAAAAATATAGTTAATCAACCACAGGGTAAAACAAACAGAAATGACTAAATATAATTTTTTCTTTGAAATATTTAATATAAGTTTTTATATTAAAGAAAAAGCTGCTCTTAAGAGCAAGACAAACATAATTGTACAATACTAGTCAAGGTATTATCTCCTTGATACTTATTCAAATTCTAGTTATACAACCAAATGTCTATTGCTTAAGGGTATAATTAACTTTAAGATATAATTGATCCTCCTACTGAAAGATCTGTTTTTCCCCCTATTGGAAAATGCCCTCACTTGAGACATTAAACTCTTTATTCTAAAGATTAAGGGGATAACTTAAGTCTGTGCTTTAATAAATATTTTGTATACAAATGATTGTAAATATAAATACAAGTAGTTTTTAAAAATTTAAGAATTTTTGAAAACCATTACTGCATCTTTAAACACAAACAAGTGATCGAACATAATTTTTCAAGATCCTTATGCCAGCCAGACTTATGTAAAGAAAAATTTCTGCCTTTTAAATTGTCATTTTTAGACATAACTTGAAACTTACGCTCATGTTTTAAAGTTTTCAGAACAACTGAATGCAGCACACCATAGTGACATATTTAAAAGAGTTATTCATCTCTTATTTTAACTTAAATTATACTAAAGTCATAAATACTAAACTCTATCTTCTCTAGATTTCTTATCCTACTAGGAAATCTCATAAACACAAGTCATAAGAAAAGCATTTTCTAATTCAAACATCATTACAAGGTTAAAGGCTATAATCTGTAACAAATAGTTTAAAATTGGCTAAGAAAAATTTCAATTTACTTTCCTAAATTTATAAATATTACCTATGATACTAAGTTTTCTGTATTTTAGATACAATGTCCTAAACTTTTCTATAAAATGACTTCCTTAAGAATTGTTTTTGTAATATTATAATTAATAATAATAATAATAATATTGTTAAGACTAAAGTAGGCTGTAATCAGAAAATTTTTTAAATGCATAGTTGCAAACACATTAAAAATAATACAAGTTACAAATAAGCAATTTTAGATAAATACAATATATAATATTAATTTAATGTTTGATTCTCTACTATAATATTTTTAAGCATTGATTTGTTCATACTAATATTTACCAAAAATAACTTCAAAAAACACAAAACTTTGTTTATCCTTTTACTAAATGGATATTTACATGATTTGATTAAATATATTTCCAAGTGGACAAATCCTTTCCTTTTCTAATACTAAATCATTGCTTAAATCATTCAACAGTTCTGTTTGTCTATTTAGAATATTTTTAGTAAATTCAATACTTGTAAAACTTGTTTTAATGACAAATATTTTAATATTAATGTCATAATGTATAATACAAAATACAAAATTTTAATAGTTTTTGGTATAGATAAACAAATAATCTATAGTATTGTAGATGGTTTTTAACTGTAATAGCCCAAATTCAAAATTAGTTACAGGATCTTCTTTAAAGGATAAAAAAGAGAAAATTTTATATTTTAAACAGGTATTATATCATTGACTCTATTCTGATGAAAAGATCAAACTATATCCAGGTGTGTCCAACTATCTGCTAGACTATGAAACTCAAAGCAGTAAATTTTCATACATCATCTAAGTGTATAGACATGTGGACTTTGAAAATGCTGGATGACAGTCATCTTCAATGCTACTGGGAATTGAGTGCCCCCACCCCCCAAATTAAATGTTTTATGTTTCTGAAAAAATTTTGTAATTGTAATTTATGGTATGTTTATAATTCTTCAAATAATACTACTCTTAATTTAATGAAGTCACAAATGGAGGTGTGATGCCCTTTCCTTTGATCACTCCTTTTTGTTCAGACTCGTTCTTTACCCTACACCCTCACCTTACACAAAACTAGTGTTAAAATCTTAATGCATACATACATACAGATAGATACATAGATAGATACATAGACTGATAGCGCACACACACATAAATAGACACACATACACATAGACACACACACACACATATGCTCATTCAATGTAATATTAAAATAATCAACTTTATTCCTTTTTTGGTCTCAAATTTTCTGGATGTTTTAGGTTAGGAACCATTTACATTTGGCATTTGATATATCAATATTTTCTATGGTATCTTCTAAGCCTGAGATTCTCTCTTCATCTCTTTCATTCTGTTGGTGATGTTTGCATCTGTAGTTCCTATTCTCTTTCCTAGGTTTTCCATATCCAAGGTGGCCTCCATTTGCGATTTCTCTATTGTTTCTATCTCCATATTTAGGTCTTCAACGATTTTGTTCAATTCCTTCACATATTTGATTGTATTTTCCTGTATTTCTTTAAAGGATTTATTTCTTTCTCTTTAAGGGCTTCTACCTGTTTGCCTGTGCTTTCTTGCATCTCTTTAAGGGAGTTATTTATAGCCTTCTTAAAGGCCTCTATCATCTTCATGAGATGGGATTTAAGGTCAGCATCTTGTTCTTCAGGTATTTTGGGGTAGGCAGGGCGTTCAGTAAGAGTGCTGGTTTAGGGTGGTACCAAATTGCAATGGCTTCTGTTGCTTATATTCTTGAGCTTTCCTTTTGCCATCTGGTTATCTCTGGTGTTAACTTTCCTGGGTTGGAGTTCCTGGATTGAAGCAGTCTTCCCTGGAGGCAGTTGGAACTGTATGTCCCAGGCTAGAGTAGTACTCCTAGGAGACAGACACAGCTTTGGGGTGAGGTTGGGGGACAACATACCCCAAGTGCAGTGGAGAGACAGACGTGGATAGAGATGTGGCTTTACTCTGGCAGGACAGAGTCCACTTCTTCTTAGCTTAATAGGTTCACAGTTTGTATGAGTTCTGGGGTGTGAATATCACTTGTGTCCCTTGTTAGAGCAGTCTTCCTTGATGACAGGCAGAAGTTTGAGGTAGAGGTGCAGACACACCAATCTTCCTAAGGTGTACCTGGAGGCATGGACCAGAAGCAACAATTCTACTTTAAATTAATCTTTAACTTCATTTATTATAGTTAGAGTTTAGATAACTGTTGTTATCTAAATTATACAAAATAAAACAATATTTAATAACAATATTCATGATGCTTTATATCTTAAGTATTAATATTTCTTGACTTAATGTGTATCTCAAATGCCATGTAGAACATATATAAGGACTTTTAATAAATTAAACCATATTTGATATTTGATTTTACTAATAAAATAAAGTCAGTACTAGACTAACTCTTTGCAAAGAGTTAACCCTTTAAATATAAGAAAGATAGTTTGTAGACTAAAAATGGCCATAAATACAAGAAGAATGTGATCATTCTAGTTAAAATTACTATTTTTGTTATATAAAATATGTTTTTCTTTCATCTGTTATGTTAACTACATTAGGCTAACCTGTGTTCATATTTACTTAATTTTAGGTCTAGTAATTTTTATTATATGTCACATGAAAATGGTATGTCAAAGGCACAAGGGGTAAAAATAGTAATAATTCACTCATTTATCTTCCAGTCTGCACCTGTGCCTGCATCCATAGCAGATGGATGAGCCTAACCCTGTATTTCATAGCCTGCCTGTCTCCCAGGAGGTCTGTCCTAACCAGGAGCACAGGAATGCTTTATGCAGGGACACAGGAGGCATGTATGTCCTAACCAGAAACAGCACTACCTTCTTCCAGGATGCCTGCTCTAACCCAGGTCAAACAGCTCTATGTGATTCTGAGGAGACCTGCTCCAATCTGAGACACCCAGGCCAGTTAACACCAGAGATAACCAGATGGCAAAAAGCAAGCTCAAGAACATAAGCAACAGAAGCCAACATAATTTGGTACCATCGAAACCCAGCTTTCCTACTACAGCATGTCCTGAATATTCTGAAACACCCAAAGAGCAGGATTCTGACCTAAAATCCAATCTCATAAAGATGATAGAGGCCTTTAAGAAGGATATTAAATAAATTTCCTAAAGAGATACAGGAAATAACAGGCAAACATGTAGAAGCCCTTAAAGAAGAAACAAATAAACCTTTAAAGAAATACAGGAAAATACGATCAAACATGTGAAGGAATTGAACAAAATGGTCAAACACCTAAAAGTGGAAACAGAAATCACAAACGGAGGCCACCTTGGAGATGGAAAACCTAGGAAAGAGAATAGGAGCTACAGATGCAAGCATCACCAACAGAATACATGAGATGGAAGAGAGAATCTTGGGCTTACAAGATACCGTGGAAGATATTGACACATCAGTGAAAGAAAATGCAAAGTATAAAAAGTTCCTAACCCAAAGAGTCATCAAAATTTGGGATAATACAAAAAGACTAGACCTAGGAATAGTAAGAATAGAAAGGGGTATAGACTGCGAGTTCAAAGGGCCAGCTAACATAGTCAACAAAATCATACAGGAAAACTTTCCTAACATAAATAGATGGCCATAAACATACAAGAAGCCTTAGAACATCAAATATTTTGGACCAGAAAAGAACATCCTCCTACCAGACTTTCAATGAAGAGCTAATTCTTCTACTTCTCAAACTATTCCACAAAGTAGAAGCAAAAGGAACACTACTTAGTTCATTCTATGAAGCCATGGGTACTCTGATGCCTAAAGCACATAAAGACACAACAAAGAAACAGAACTTAACACCAATTCCACTTATGAATATCACAGGAAAAATACTCAATAAAATTCTTGCAAATTGAATCCAGGAACACATTTAAAAAATTCTTCACCTGTGATCAATTAGGCTTCATCCCAGAGATGCAGGGATCATTCAATATCCAAAAATCCATCAACGTAATTCACTATATAGACAAACTCAATGAAAAAAAGGCACATCATCTCAGTAGATGCTGAAAAGGCCTTTGACAGAATCCAACACCTCTTCATGTTAAAATTCTTGAAGAGATCATCAATTCATGGCACATTAGCTAAACATAATAAAAGCAATATACAGCAAACCAATATCTAACATCAAACCAAATGAAGAGAAACTTAAAGCAATTCCACTAAAATCAGGGACAAAATAAGGCTGACCACTCTCTCCCTGCCTATTCAATATACTACTTAAAGTTCTATGTGAAGCAATAAGTCAACAAAAGGCAATCAAGAGGATAAGAATTAAAAAGGAAGAAATCAAGGTTGCACTATTTGGGATGATGTGATAGTATTCATAAGTGACCCCCAAAGTTCTACTGAAGAACACCTATAGCTGATAAACAACTTTAGCAAAGTGGCTGAATATGAAACCAATTCACACAAATCAGTAGCCTTACTTCAAACAAATGATAAACAGGTTGAGAAAGAAATCAGATAACAAGACCTGTCAAAATAGCCATATACTATATTAAAGTTCTTGGTGTATCTCTAAGCAAGCAAGTAAAATATCTGTAGGACAAGAATTTCAAGGCCCTGAAGAAAGAAAACAAAGACCTCAGAAGATGGAAAGATATCCCATACACATGGATAGGTAGGATTAAAATAGTGAAAATGGACATTTTTACCAAAGCTATCCACAGATTCAATGTAATCTCAGTTAAAATTCCAACACAATTCTTCACACACATGGAAAGATCAATTCTCAACTCTATATGGAAAAACAAAAAACAAACAATCCAAAAAAATAAATAAATAACCAAGATAGCCTAAATGATTCTGAGCTGAACTTCTGGGGAAATCACCATCTCTTACCTCAAGCTATACTACAGAGCAATAGTGATACAAACTCCATGATATTGGTACAGAGACAGACAGGTGAATCAATAGAATAGAACTGAAGACCCAGAAATAAACCTACATACCTCAAGACATATCATCTTTGAAAAAGAAGCCAAACGATATAATGTAAAAAAGGAGACATCTTCAGTAGATTGTACTGGTCTAACTGACGGTCTGCATATAAAAGAATGCCAAGTGATACATACCCAGAACAGAACTCCAAGTAGATCAATGGCTTCAACATAAAACCAGACATACTGAATCTATTAAAAGGGAAAGTGGGAAATAGCTTGAAAAGCATTGGAAGAGGATACATTTTCCTGAAGAGAAGACCAATGGCTCAGGATCTAAGAACAACAACTGACAAATGGGAAGCTGAAAAGTGAAAATCTTCTGTAAGGCAAAGAACACTGTCAATACAAATACAAATTGGAAAAATGTCTTAGCTAACCCTACATCTTATAGAAGGCTAATTCCGAAAATATATAAAGAACTTGAGAAGTTAGACTCCAAAAACCAAATAACCTAATTACAAAATGGGGTAGAGAGCTGAACAGAGAATTCTCAACAGTGAATCTGGAATTGCTGAGAAGCACTTAAACAAACGTTCAACATATATAGTCATCAGAGAAATGCAAATCAAAATGATTCCAAGATTCCACCTTATACCAATCAGAATGACTAAGATCAAAAATTCAAGTTACAGCACGTGCTGGCTGGCAAGGATTTGGAGAAAGGGGAACACTCTTTCATAGCTGGTGGGATTGAAAACTGGTACAACCACTTCGGAAATCAATCTGAAGGTTTTTCAGAAAATTGGAAATATTTCTACCTGACGACTCAGCTACACCACACCTGTGAATAAATCCTAAAGATGCTCCACCATACCACAAAGACATGTGCACCACTATGCTCATAGCAGCCTTATTTGTAATAGCCAGAAGCTGGAAACAACCCAGATGTCCCTGACCTGAAGAATGGATACAAAAAATGTGGTACTTTTACACAGTGGAATGCTACTCAGCTATTAAAAAGAAGGACATTATGCATTTTGCAGAGAAATGGATGGAACCAGAAAATATTCTGAGCAAATTAACCCAGACTCCAAAGGACATGCATGATATATACTCACTGATAAGTGGATATTACCCAGAAAGTACAGAATACCGATGACACACACCATAGATCCTACAAAGTTAAACAAGAGGATCCCCCAAGTGAGCGTGCTTGAGTCCCACTGAGTGGGGTTGAGGGGAAGCAGAGAAGGACCAGGTATGAGGGAAGACAGCAAAGAAGCCATAGATCCAGGCGAATGAATTGAAATATGAAGCTGTGTGGGGTAGTAGATTGGGGGGGGGGCTGGGAGGAACCTCTAAAATGTCTCAGAAACCTGGGATGTGAGAGGCTCCCAGGAGTCAATGAGGGTGACCTTAGTCAAAATGCTCAACATTGGAAAGATGGAACCTAAAGAGTCCACCTCCAGAATTTAGACAGGGCCTCCAATAGACAGATAAGGACACTAACCCACCTTCAAAATTTTTGACCCAGAATTGTTCCTGTCTACAAGAAATGCAGAGACAAAAAAACAGAGCAGAAATTGAAGAAATGCTGACCAGTGACAAGTCCAAATTGTTATCCATCTCATATGTGGGCACCAATCCCTGACTCTATTACTGATGCTATGATGTGCTTGCAGATAGGAGCCTAGCATAGCTCTCCTCTGAGAGGCTCCACCAGCAGCTGACTGAGACAGATGCAGAACATTACAGCTAATCATTGGACAGAGGTCAGGAACCACTATGGAAGAGTTAGAGGAAGGATTAAAGGAACTGAAGGGGATTGCAACCCCACAGTGTCAATTAACCTGGATGACTGGGAGCTCTTAGAGGCTGGGACACCAACTAGAGGGCATACACAGGCTGGTCCAAGACCCAGGGCACATATGTAGCAGAGGACTGCCCTGTCTGGCCTCAGTGGACGAGGATGCACCTAACTCTGTAGAAACTTAATGCCCCAGGGACGGTGAAGAACTCTGGGAGGGGAACTTGGAGGGGGCAAAATTTGGAATGTATATATATATAATGATTAATTTAAAAAAGAATCATATCTATGATGCCTTTATTACATTACATCGTAATGCACTAATGGTGTTTTAGTCATTTGTAATGAGTTTAAAAATAATTCACAGTATATTTATTTTTACAAACTGTAGTATTTTATTTATTCTAAAATGGAATATGTGATTTAATGCATGACAAATTAATTTTGTAAGATATTCTATAAGTTGCATTGACTCAGAAAGGAATGCCAAATGATTACTTTATCAGTTAAAATGTCTTAGAAAAAATAATCTGTATTATCTCTCAGGTTTAAGGACTAGCTTCTCACAGCAACAACAGAACAAAATCAGTTCCTGTCCCTTTGAACTAAAATCTATTTTTGGAAACCAGTTTTGCAGTGTGAAATAAAGCTATTAATCCTAATAATAATAATAATAATAATAATAATAATAATATCATCAATAATAATCATATCAGTAATGTCAATAATAATAATTAATAATAATAATTCAGATCTAGGCCATGATGGCTAATAGTTTTGATTTGATCCATTAGGGGATTTGAGGGGGTTTGTTTTGTTTTGTTTTATCACTCATGTTTACCAACTATTCCCCTCTCCTGAAGACTGGTTTCCTGCTGAGCAAACCATGAGGACCAAGTCAAAAATCAATATCCTGCTATGGTCGTTTCAGTTCTAGAATTCAGGTTACTGTCCTGAATTTCTGTCCTGATTTCGTTTTCTAATAGACTATGATCAGAACATGTGAAAGTCAAATAAACCCTTTCCTCCCCAATTTACTTTTATTCATGGTATTTTACCACACTTGTAGGAAAAAAAGGGGGGGGGTGGACCATAGATCTATAATGCATCTTCATGCCAGATAGTGCCACCCAGTTTATTGAGAATGCTGTCACCTTTCCAGTACATTTTGGAGTAGCTTTTTTATATCTCTAGAAAAACTTCCTCAAACCTGGATAGTAACTATGTTAAGCCTTTGACCAAAACATTATGGAAGTTTTTATTGTATTCAATCTACAGACACAGCAGCTTCTTCCATTTCGGTATGTCTTTGAGTCATTCAATTACATGATTTTAAGAATATCAATCTTGCACATATTTTTTATAAGGATATGTAAATACCTTTTCTTCCTTGTAGAAATTAAATTAATATTGCATTTTAAACTTTGTTTCCTATCTCTTTATTGTTAATATTTTGAAATGTGAATGCTTTATACATATACACTGTTGTTTTGGATATACACATGAATTGGTTCTAAAATTGTGTGTGTATGTGTACGTGTAGTGTGTGTGTGTGTGTGTGTGTGCGTGTGTGTGTGTGTGTGTGTGTGTGCTTTCATATGTAGATTCACAGACAAAATCATGTACATGGTAAAGGGGGACATTTTCTTTTTGTTTTCTCTCCTTTTCTTTCATATGTGCACGCTTTAGCAAGATAAAAGCAAAAGTACCAGGAGCAAGCATCTTTATAACATTGCTAATCCAAGGGGGTAAAATTCATTCTTTCACAATGAAACACGATCTTAGCTATTGATTTAATCAAGGTAGGTCTTTAAACTTTTGTAAGAATTCCATCTTGCTGTGTTTTCAGTGTCTGGGGTATATTGCTGTGTTCAGTTTCTTTGGTTGTTGTGCTAAGCCTACTTCTAGCACTTGGGATCCCAGTTTAGGGCCTGCCTGTGCTATACAACAAGTTACAAGACCATGATATTGATGACTTAGTAGATTAGATAAATTACAAAAATTTCAGTTTAGGACCTTATACCCTCCATACTGTTTAACTAGTCTTAATATTTGTATTGTTGGTGCTGTACTCATAATGAATTTCACATACTGTTCACTGTAACTATTCCTCAAATCACTCTGAATGATTTCAGAAGTTTATGATGTATTCACACCTATTTCATCCTTTCTGATATCCTTCTCTTCAAAAGTATAGTTATCTTCTGTTAACATGTTCTTTCTCTTTAGATAAATTTCTTTATTTTATTTTATTTTATTGATACTTTATTTACATTTCAAATGCTTCCCCCTTTCCAGATCTCCCCTTTGGAGCCTCCCTATTCCCTCCCCCTCCCCTATGGGGGTATTCACCCACCCACCCACCCACTCTCGTCTTCCCGCCTAGTTAATGAAATTAAGAAATTTTTTAAAATTTTCTTTTACTTTCCGTAATTTGAAAATTGATTTATTTCCTCTAAAAATGGGATGTCTTTGGCTCAGATACAAAACTGATTATTGATAGAGGTCTTTAGCATTTGAAAAGATTTGTGTCCCTTCCTTAGATATTCATAGTTTCCCACAGTGGAAGAAAAAGAGATTTATTGCCATTAAATTGTTTTTCCCTAGAGGTAAGGGGTCCTTCTCTTCAGCTGTTTGCATTCATCACTAATCCCTTTGCTGTGATAAAACAGAATCAAATTAGAAGAGAGATTAACTCTGGCTCACAGTTTTGGAAGGAATATCATGGCAGCAATGACTGAGATGACTACATTCATAGCTGAAAGACGTCCCCACACACACCCCAGGGACATCAATGACAATAATGTAAATAAGCTATTTTGGTAATTTCCCATGAAATTTCTCTGTTCCTTTTTTTTTCTGTCTGTTTCCTCTCTATTTCTCAATTACACTCATATTATTGATTTATTATGATTCACAAATGCTGCTCTGAATGTGTTTTTTCAGCTCTTTGTTTGGTCTCACTGGTACTGTGGAAAAAGTAAGCTAAGAACTTTTAAGATTACTTTATACTGTTTATGAAAGCCAGAAGTCGAGTTTATCATGGTGTGGTAATAAGGGTGTGTCAAGGACAGTGCAGGCATTTCCCCAGTAAACATTGTTCTCTTCCTTGGCAACAGGTAAAAAGAAGATATATTTCCTTAATTGGTCAACTGGCAGTGAGTCAAGATGCAGTGCCCTGGTAGTCATTGTTACCACCTCCACTTTGTTCAGTCTCTTGAAACTTGTAAGCCCTGGCTCCTATTGATACCACTTGGGATAGGAATTTAAAATGCTACCTACCTCATGTAAGGTCTACAGGAGTACTTCTGTCAACTTTTCGGGCCACATGTGCAAATCCTGTCTGCTGGATCTAGAATCTGAGGACCTGAAAGAATGGTGTGGAAGACATTCTGATGCTGTAGACCATCTTCCTTTAGTTTCAGTGTACCTTTATACACATATTTAACAAAGAAAGCAATGATCCAAAGAAGGCTGTTAGAGTTTAGAAAAACCATGTAAATAAATGTCAACAAGCATATAGCAAATATTAACAGAGCACACCTTTCCCAGAACATTCTCAGGACAGAACAATTTAGACACAATGGCATATACTATAAATTGTATCTGGGAAAACATGAGAGCAAGGCAGAAAGCCATATCCAGACTCAGGGTCCACTGACAAGATGGAGTTTTATAGGTATGATTGATTATCTAACAATAATAAGCATGTCTTATAAGTTGAATATAAATGTTTGTCACAGGAGGAACAAAATTAAGTCCAAAAACAATCCAGGGATCAAAATTCACCTGAGGCAAAAGGCTCTTTGTTGCTTTTTCCCCTGGAGCCTTTCTCACAATTCCCCCAAGACATTGTTCACCATGTATCATTCTTAGATAGTAGTCTGAAAACTTCCATGTACGTTGTTGATTGAGTCAGCTCTACTCTTCTGCAAGCTGATATCACAGGGTTGACAGGGTCCTGTTGCTGTCTGGCTGAAAATGATAAACATTGCTACAGTAACATCCTGCTCTGTAGGTCACTCTTCTAGCCTTTTCTACAGGAGGAGGCTTTTCTTGAATCTCCTTCATTCCTTTCTCCCTCTCTCCTTCCTTTCTTCCTTGTATCCCTCCCTACCTCTCTCCCTGTCTCCCTTCCTCCCTCCCTGTCTCCCTCCCTCCCTCTCTCTCTCATTCTCTCTCTCTCTCTTTCTCTTTCTTTCTTTCTTTCTTTCTTTCTTTTTCTGTCTACTGGGATCACTTGTTGATGATTATCTAATGAATTTTACAAAATATTTGAGGCAAAAGGAAACCCAGAGAAGTTGCCAAGGTATTTTTCCACAGGTCTGGAGCCACTAGAGAAAGGGCCTTCCTCTACCCAGTTTTCATGTGCATTTCTTTTTTATGAGATGTCTTCCATTTTTAAGTTATCAAGGGAAAGACTAAGCCAAAATGAATGTTTAAACATCTTCATGTGAATAGCATGCATATTACACATTCCATTCAAATCTAAATTTTCTCATTTGACAGAATTTGACTCTTTCTTAATGATCTCCCTGTTAATATGGATGCCTCTTTCAAGAGCTGAGAGAAAGAGGCAGGGCTCAGATAATGATGGATCTACAGACAGGAATCTAAATGTTGACTAGTGGGTAGAACTGCCTAACATGGGATAACAGAATTCTGAGTGGTGGCTACTGCTCTAGGAAGCAGAGTCCAAGAGAAGCCTGGGATATAGGTATGATGCATTTGGATCATAATGTTGTTCCATGTAAATAAAGTGCATGCAATGGAAACCTGAAGTCAATCTGCTAAAAGGACATCTGTAAGTTAAAAGAGTGTGGTGTTAACAATGCAGCTTTTGTTTTATTCCTTGAGAAATACAGTTACTTAGGCGGGCTTGGTGGAGGGGACTTGAGTACCTGATGATCAGAGGTTACCAAGGTACCACATGCCAGCTGCCTTTAGGTTTCCTCTCAGGCTGGAGAGGATTTAGAGGCAGGAGGAGATGGCTAGAGGGAAAAAAAGAATTTATGGATAAAAAGAGAAACTCCTGATTCGAAGCGGTCTTAAGAAAGGTTTCCTGCTGCTTGGCTTTGTATGGGGGCTTTTATATATATATTAATTATTACTTTTATTTTTTGAGCCCATCTGTTGTCCCTCTCCAAGTCTCCCCTCCCGCAGTTTCTCATCCCATTCTTTCTTTCAATCCTCCATCTGCAAGAGTATGTTAGCCCCACCCCAACCCTCACCAGGCCTCCCCACTCCCTGGGACCTCAAGTCTCTCCAGGGTTAGGCGCATCTTCTTCCACTGAGGCCAGACCAGGCAGTCATCAGCTATATATGTCAGGGGGGCCTCAGACCAGCTCCTGTATGCTGCCTGATTGGAGACTCAGTGTCTGAGAGATCTCAGGGGTCCAGGTTAGTTGAGATTGCTGGTCTTCCTATAGGCTGCCCTCCTCCTCAGTTTCTTCCACCCTTTCCCTAATTCAACCACAGAGGTCCATCCATGATTTCAGTCTAATGGTGAGATGTAAATATATGCATCTGTCTTAGTCAGCTGCTTGCTGGGCCTGTAAGAGGACAGCAATGCTAGGCTCCTATGTCTAAGCACACCATAGCATCAGTAATAGTGTCAGGCCTTGGAGCCTCCCCTTAAGACGGATTCCAAGTTGGGCCAGTCACTAGATCTCTTTTCTCTCAGTCTCTTCTCCATTTTTGTCACTGTGGTTCTTTTAAACAGGAACAATTCTGGGTCAGATGTTTTAGATAGTGGGATGGTAACCCCATCCCTTCACTTGATGTCCTGTCTTTCTATTGGAGGTGGACTCTACAAGTTCCCTCTCCCCACTGTTGGTCATTTCATCTAAGGTCCCTTTCTTTGAGTCCTGAGATTCTCTCACCTCCCAAGTCTCTGATACTTTCTAAAGGGTCCCTCCACTTCCAACCGCCAAGGATACATATTTCTATTCATTCTGCTGGGTTTCAGGGCTTATCTCCTTTCTCCTTACACCCCC
The DNA here is from genome assembly GCA_019843965.1 of Rhynchomys soricoides. Taxonomy (NCBI): domain Eukaryota; kingdom Metazoa; phylum Chordata; class Mammalia; order Rodentia; family Muridae; genus Rhynchomys; species Rhynchomys soricoides. The sequence continues at coordinate 100,462 of JADRCH010013317.1, forward strand.
AATACCTGATCGTGTTCCCTTTTAAGTTACATGAGGTCCCATTTTTAAATTCTAACTCAAGAAGGTAATAAGCAGAGGGGCCCAAGTGAGGAAGCTTCAGTAAGGCAAAAGACACAATCAATAGGAAAAATCGGCAATCTACAGATTGGGAAGAAATATTCACTAATCCCACGTCAGATAGAGGGCTAATATACAAAATAAATAAAGAATTCAAGAAACTAACCTCCAAAAAACCCAAACAACCGAAATAACCAAAGTGGAGTCTAGAGCTAAACACAATTCACAACAGAGAAAGTTTGAATGGTTGAGAAGCACTTAAAGAAATGTTCAAAGTCCTTAGTCATCAGAGAAGTACAAAACAAAACAATCCTGAGATTCTACTTTACACTAATCAGAATGGCTACGATCAAAACCTCAGGTGACAGCACATATTGGCAAGGATGTGGAGAAAGAGGAACATGCCTCCATTGCTGGTGGGAATGCAAACGGGTACAATCACTCTGGAAATCAATCTGAAGGTTCTTCAGAAAACTGGAAATAGAACACCTGAAGACCCAGCTATACCACTCTTGAGTTTATACCCAAAAAAATGCCCCACCATACCACAGGGTCACGTGCTCCACTATGTTCATAGTGGCCTTATTTGTAATAACCAGAAGATAGAAACAACCCAGATGTCCCACAAAAGAAGAATGCATATAGAAAATGTGGTTCATTTACACAATTGAATACTCTTCAGCTATTAAGAACAAGTACATCATGAATTTTTCAGGCAAGTGGATGTTACTAGAAAATATCATTCTGTGTGATGTATTTTTATAGGGTGATTGCACAGGTGACTGTGACCTATTGAACATGGCCACCTTTGAAGCCTAGCAGAGGCCAAGCCATTCAGAAGTCCTCATTAATCTTCTCACTCCTTCTTTGTCCAACCTACTGAGTAATCAAATACTCTCCAGATATTTGCAGACCAAAGTTTTCCAGTTTTTCTTCCCTCCGTAATCAACATCACTAGTAAATTGACTCGACTATTTCCTTATTTTGTAGTGGTTGGCTGACCCCAGTCTATTTCTTACCTATTTACTCAGATATTTATTAGATTAAGAAAAGGAGCCTAACTTTCCTAGAAGCAAAATAATAGCTTTTTGTTTGTTTGTTTTTCCTTGCAGGATGAAATTATACCAAACTGTTTCAGCTTCTGGAGAATAAAATGGTTCATAGTCTAGACTATGAACCTCACTCAACTTTTATTTTAAATACACTATTTTTTTAAAAGGCCACAGATGCAAATCTGAGTGCAAATTAGGAAAGAATATTATTTAGTCCAGACTTAAATAACAGGGGAAAGGATAATTTTACTACCATTGTATTCCAATGCAATTATAATTCAGGGTGGCTGTTTTCCTCACAATAGTATATGCAAATTCACAGGATGACAGAGAGTAAAAGTCATCACAATATGACTGCCGTATGCCCTTGACAGAAGGAAGCACAGGAGAGGCAAACATAAGACCTAGGATTACACAAAATAATTCAGCAGTCATTGTTAGTAGTTCTTAGCTTATAGCCACGATTTTCAAAATAAATTATTCTCACTTCTCTGCTGCTGCCTGCTACTATGCAATTGCTTTCACAATAGAATGCATTTATATGCTAAGTGAGCGTGCTCACTAGGCTCCAGAATACCATTTCTTCTTGAGACCTGAATATTAAAGATAAATATTTGCAGCTCCTGTGATTGTAAAAGAAGGGCACAGGAGCTCCAGGACAAAGTGGGAAAGAAGAAGCTAGGAGTGTTGTCAGTGGACAAGGAAACAGAGGAGTCTCTTTGGGGCACACTGGCTTGGAATGAGAGTGAATGAGAACTTCATCCTGGCTTTAAATGGGTAGTGCTCTATTATATTGGTAAGCCTATCCTCTTTGGATGGAGAAGTGAGACATAGCTCATATTATATTACAATATAGAAGGTCATTAATTTCCTGTTCAAGCAAACAAACTGTCCTTCCCACATTTAGGAAGCACATCTAACCAAAATGATGTCTTAATAATTCTCTCAACATCAGTCCCCTATCAATTATCAATACTCCATTAATCTATTAATCATATAGTCACTGTTCTGATCTCATCTCGGTAACATCCATTTGGCCTGAAACAATAAAAAAAAAAAATTGAATGGAGAAAGAGGAAAGATCTGTGTGTATTATGACAACTTAAAACAAAATGATTGAGATAATACCATCTTGTCTAACTCCATTTTCTGTCTGCCCATACACTTCTCAGCATACTAGCCCATAGCAGCCACATCTTCCTGGACAGCACATTTGAGTTTTTCCCTGTGAACATGATCCATATGCATTAACTCAGTTCTTCCTAACAGTCAATGTGTTTATAGCCACTCTTTTTCTGAGGTGGTCTCCTGTGTCTCTGTTCTTAAACACCTGCTAGATTTGTCCACTTTATGGAGAAATTTTATCTTTGTCTAAGAATCTTGTGACTTTACAGCTGCTAAAATAGTCTACAATTTCTGAAGCTATGTTAGGACACAGGTACTGGGCTGTGGTTTGAAATCTATCCCCCAAGTCCAGGTAAAAGAAATCAGTTCCTAAATCCATGTATCGATGGCGTCTGGAAGTGATTCTTTGAGAGGTCATTAGAGTTAGCCTAGGTCATGAGATCAGGGATTTTTTGATAGCATTTCTGAAAAGAGGAAACATCTTAAACTGTTAGTGGCTTAAGCCTGTCAAACTCACCAAATGATGCCCTCTGCCACATAGTCAAGAGGAGGAGGTTCTTCAGAACATGCTTACCATTACCATGCTGTATTTACAGTCCTCCCAGCTGACACAACAAAAATTAACTTCTCTTCTTTATAAATTATCTAGTATCTGATATTTTCTTAAAGCATCTGAAAGTGACCTAAGGCATGTGGTCATTTAGTCAGCAAATACTCTTTTTACTTGAGGAAGTATGTGTCAGGACATGTATTTAATTCTGAAAGTTCATCTTTCCCATGAACAGTCTACACAGGGAGACTGATATAGCAATACAATCTACAACCTTACCTTCTCAGTCTAGAACAGAAACATGTAAAGAAATATATAAATGTAAAACAGAGCCAAACAAGCAGGGTAGTCTGGAAAGTTATTGGATAAATGCCTTGAGATTCCAGTAAAATCAACGTTTACATTGCTCCAAAACTCATTAAGTTTGAGATTTCAGATTGGGTAAGATTAATTAATGTTAACAACTGATTTGTTATCAATAAGTAAACTGGACTATTACTTATAAATAATGCTAGTACAGTTATTAACTGGCAGAGTGCTTTCCTGAACAAAAACAGAGGCTTGAGCTTCTCAGAGGTTTCTCTGAATTGATAACTCACTAGATGTCATCTCACAAGACATCTCACATCAATATCCATGTAATGGTGTGTTACTCATGATCAAACTGACATTTTAATTTTATAAGAAAATGGGATGCCTGTGTGATATAATTTTGTAAACATGTTATTTTAACTTGAGTTTTATATCTTCCCCTATTTGCCAAACTCCTTTATTCAAGTTGGCATGACAACTTGTGGTATCAGTTTGGGGCCTTGAGATAAAGAATGGGCAATTCACTGCTGAAGATAGAGGATTTGTATGTTCTAGGGAAGAAATTCCCCATCATTAAGGTATTGAATCCCAAATGTCAGGCCTAAGTACTGTACATATGAGCAACACAAAATGAATTCAGAAGGTTGTATTCATATATATGTGTGTGTGTATATATATATATATCAAAGAATCTATATATTGTTTATATATTAAATATATATATATAATAAGGAATAAGAGATAAGCAAATTGAGAAGGAGTTGGGCTGAGGAACATTAAGAATTGAAGAAACCAAGAAGACTGGACATTATTTAAATATAATACTCATGTATGAAATTCTAAAAATACATTTTTTCTGTGATCATGTATGTGTGCACATGTATGTGTGAGTGAATTGCAAAAGTCCTTTAGGAAAAATTCCTTTGTTCTGTGACTCATAGAACCAAGAAATAACTGATGAGAAACTATATAAAACTGAAAGCTTGACTTTTAGATTTGTTTATCTGGGTCCACTCAGCCACTTACAGCAGGTTAGAGAGATTGCAGTGCAGATGTCTGAGAGCTGCTCTGGCGAGCTCAGGGATCACAGAAAAGCAAAAGAAGAGCCAAGGATGGAATGCGTTTTAACACCTGCTGTTTCTATGCCTCAGAGTGACTCCTGAACAAACAGCTACTGGAAAAAAAAGAGGAAGGAGGCTTGCAATGTACCTGGTGTCTGATAAATTCATAGCATAGACAAGTATGGAGAGTCTGCTGCTGTTTACCCAATTATCAAATCTGTGTCTTTGGAGTTTCATGTGCTTTGGGAGTTCACTGTGCACCAGTAGCTGCAGGATTACCAGCATCTGATCAGCTGAAGTAGTCATAAGGCATATTGTAGACCAGATTCTTTATGGGAATATCATAGTTGATATTGTGAGAGCCAAGTATTCAGATTGGGCAAATAGGAGGCTGGAGGAACATGTTTGAATCCAACCTGATTGGCAATAGCTGGGTCTTCTCAAAGAGACTGAACAGTACCTTCAGGGACACTGCAGATAGGCTTCAACCTAACAATTGAATTAACACCAAAGGTGCTGATGTTGAGTTCTCAGTACAATCTGTGTCCTGTTTCCCATGCTTTTCCCTGCTGCCTGTGAAATAACAAGAAAGCCAGGCTGTGGTTGCTTGCTAAGAATGACCCCATCTAAGGCATTAGAAGAAGCTCAGCAATGTTTGTTCTGATTCTTATCAAGGAATTGGCCATATCTCTCAGTGCTTCTGGGGCCTGCACTCTCCCCTGAGCCCTCACCATGTTGTTGACCTTCTGCTGTCTGGCCAGAGCATTAATAAATCTTTTAATAAATTCTGTATTCACTAGTAGTTTATCTGCCCATCCTCTTGAAAGACCCACCCCATCCAAAAACTTAACAGAAAACAGAAAACCTGAATTTATTCATGAACAAAAAATAGACAAAGTGTTTGGTGATTCAATGAAATTTATTTATAAAATAACTAAAAGGGGAAACTGAAGAAGGGACAATACAACCATTTACACTCCTGTCTGGGGACAAGAAACTGGTAATGTTGGGAGAAAAAGAAAATTGAGGAAAAAGAAAAGGAACTAAGAGGCCGAAAGAGGAAATGGCTTCGAAAGGAGCTAGGTATGGACATGCACATGACAAGAGCAAAGTGAAAAATAAACTCTAAAATTCACCAGGAAGGCCACTGATACTGTGTCCTATCAAAATCAGCCATGAGGTTCTTGTGATAGAGAGAGCAGGAGGCAATGATGGAGGATAGCAAGATCATTAACTCCGTGGAGCAAGACAGAGCCTCAGTATGAAATCAACCCAGTAAGATAGGCTTCAGTTCATCACTGGTGGGACCAATTTAAAAAAAAAAAAAAAGTAAAACAAACAAACCAAAAGCAAGAAGAATACCATTTGATTCTGAAGAATCCAAATAGTTTTAATGTGTACGAAATTATCATCTCATCCTCATTATCTATAGAGCCTAGAGTGAAGATAGCAGTGTAAATATCCCCATTTGAATGTTCAGGCTCTGGGATGGGAGGAAAAGAAGCCGCGTTTCAGTAATGCTCAGTTTGAGCTCCTGTCATAGGTTCAGGGCTGGGACCCCAGTATGCCAGCTTTTATAAGGGGGTGTAAAGGGTATGGTGCAAAGTTGGTGTAAGAAAACTTGTGTCTTCCCTAGAAGCCAGTGAGTTGGGCCACTTCTGAGCAGGTAGTCTGTTGTACCTTAAGATTTTGTCCTGTTCTGGATCTCCCAGTGTTAATGTTTTACCTATTTAGCAATCTAAGATGTGCTTTCTAAAGGACTGTCCCTGAGGGTTCCATTCAAATGAACTGAGTCCCAAATAAGCTACTAAATGCTAACACAAAGTAGAAAAGAATGAGTTTTCATTGCTACTAATGGACTTTTAATTTTCTTCTATGTGTTTTTTGGGCATGTTTCTTCTTAAAATAATTTCTGCTACTTGCATTTATCTTGCTAGTGTATTGCTAAATATTCTAATTTTTGAGCATCATATATTTATGTAATTTAACTTTAATGCAATATAATTCCATGTAATTTAACTTCAAGCACATACCCACTCTGTAGAGATGTTTATTGGGTTTATATTAACCCAAAAGGAAGTACTGGAAGAGATTTATTTAGTTCTGTGTTGCTAGAAAGAGTGGTTTAAAGTTGTCCCTGGTCAAAGCTGAATTAAGATTCTCAGCACTCATAGCCATAGGTAAATCAGACAAAAAAGCTGCCTACTCTCATATATGTAATTAGCTAGGAAAGTTTTAACAGAGAATAAATGCTAAATGTATTCCAAGTCTCCAAATACAACACTGTAATTGGGATTTTATGTGATATAACAGCTATGTTTATGAAAATATATGAATTTACCCAAATACATCCCCATACTTATTATTCTATATCTGCCCTTTCCCCCACTATACCTGGGAATGTTTCTTTCCATTTGCACCTCTTATTTTTATCACATGTATTTTGACTTCTAAATACAGCCTGATGTTTTCTTGACCTGAATATTTTGGATCAAATAAATTAATTGTTCACAGTATCCAAAACTTTAGCATAGTGATGCTGTGTGCTATCAAGCTCCTTATACAGAGTGTCATTCAACTCTACTGCCATAGTGACATTGTAAGAAAGTGATGTTTACATGGATGGATGAACTAAAACCATACAAAGCTATTAGGTCCATGAGTGGATTCTGTAACTCTTCAAGCTTCATAATCAGTCATGTGGATTATGAAGTCTGGTAGAGTATTGCTCATCTAGATAACATGACATCAAATCACATAAAACATTTCCCTTGAATAAACACATGGATAATTTTAATGGGTTTGTTATTAACAGACTGTGATGAACACTCTCAAAAATATAACTTGAAAAATGAGTGTATACCCAGAATGAATTCCCAGAAGTAAAGCTGCTCAGTGAACTGCCATGATTCTGAGTTTTCTCATTTACATCCAAATTCTCCTCCTCCAGAAGTTTCATTGTGTATTGCTCCCATTTGTACTTTGAAAATGCATGCTTTCTTTAGGCACTCCACCATTGGTTTTCTATGACTTCCAATAAAACTTTCTGGATTGTATAACTCAAATAGCACAATTGTATTTGATTACTGTTCTGGAAGCTAGAAGCTTCAGATAAAGATGGTTAGCAGGGCTGGCTGAATCTGAATCTAAAACCTACATTCAAAACAAAACAAACGAACAACAACAACAGAAAACAAAACAAAACAAACAAAAAAGCCAAGTGTCTAGATATCTCTCAGCTTCTGGTAGCTCCAGGTTATTCTTGGACTGCTAAGGTTATTTTTGTTTGTTTGTTTGTTTGTTTGTTGTGCTTGTTCTCTTAGACATGAGGTTCTCTGTGTCTAGAGGATTTTTTACTTTTTTGAGGACTCAGTCCTATTGGTGTAAGCTCCACTGATCATATGCAAGGATTCTCCTTCCATTCAGGATCAAGTTCACCTTTTCTGAAGATTAGAATTCTCCATGTTAGTGGCCTGTCTTCTGCCCCAATTATCTTCAACTGTGAGCCATTCTTCATCTTTTTGAAGAGGGTGCATGATTTTCTAGGTAGTTCACCAGCTTAACTTGCATGTAAACTGAATGAAAAGTTGTTATTTCACTTATTAAAATTTTATTGTGAAGTGAATATTAATTTACTGTCACCTGCAAAATCCTATAAAATTTTAACTCAGCTTTCTTCTAAATGGCACCCTACACAGTTGCTGTGGTGGCACACTGTCCTACCAGTACTGTTAGCAGAGTGAAACATGGTTGGTTTAAGCCAGTGTCTTCTGTTGTTGGACCATTTGGAGACTCATAGTTACCAGCTGCTTCCTATGAGAAATGTCCAGGTCCCAAACTTTGGAGAAGCAGGGAAGTTTGGCAGATGTAGATAAATATTGGGAAAATACAGGAATTTAAATTTATAAGACAGGAAGTTCAGGTCTTCCCATTGAGATCAGCTTGGATATTTTCAATTATAAACATTCCTTGCTGTGTGAACTCTTGCTGACCTCTGGACAATCCTCACAGCCAATTATACACCCCTAAGAAGCCAGTAAAGAAATTTTTAGCAGTACTCAGACTCTCTTGGACCCAGCCTCATTGCTCCAGTTACAGCATTTCCCAATTGTGTCTAATGCTTGCACACAGGGTCTAACCTTCAGAGGGCAGGCTTTTACAGAGCATAATGGGTGCCCTTCTGCTGTGTAATGCAGTGATAGAATGCATAGAGCTATGGTGATGGGTTGTGAGTGCAGACTTAGGTAATGAAAGGGAAAATAGTTTTCCCACTGTAGCCAGTAAGGAAACCTCTGGGAATAATTCCATATCAGTGCTACCCTGGATTCAGAAATGAAGAGTGTTTTTATTGGAGAAATACATGCCTACTCATTTGTGAAAGATTCCTAATGATAAGTAGAGGCTGGGGCTTTCCAGAACACCAGGTTTGAAACCAAGCTCTTCTCACATTGCAGGAGGCAAGAATTTACTACCAAAATGAGCAAAGTTTACTTTAGGGTACCAGGTCACCAGGGCAGTTGAGCTGTTCCTTGAGGTTCCACAAGAAAGGGAGGGAGAGAAGGAAAAAAGAAGGGAGAGAGGGAGGGAGGGGGGAGAGACAGAGAGACAAAGACAGAGAGGAGAGAGAGAGAGAGAGAGAGAGAGAGAGAGAGAAAGAGAGAGGATCATGTCAGTCATTTATAGAAGCTCCAACAGATACCCTCACCACCAAGCACAGGACTTTTCTCCTAAAAGGTCCTGCCTTTGGCTAGCAATAAAATTTTGCTTAATATGATTTGAATGCAACTATCATTTGTTTTCATTGTTTCATTTGTCATCTGTATTTATGGATGGGGTTGGTGCCTACCCACACCTTTGCTTGTTTCAAATAAAGCATTGTCTGTAGTTTCTCTATGACCTTTTCTTGCTGTTTACCTTACATCACATTTATCAATCATTTATGGCATTGGTGTTCTGTTTCAGAATACACGTCTCAAATACATCATCGTCTAGAATTAGTCAATGTGTGCTTAGGAACTGAGGTCAGGTCTTTAACATTAGAATTATTAGAGCCAGACTTATAATGAGTCTTTTGTCCAACCTGAGTAAGTACATGAATGTACTGTTTGCAATGAGCACATATGTTTGGCAGGAGTGCATTTGTTGAGACCCAGCTTAATCATGATATCAGGCTAACTCAGCACTCTAAATTCCTTTGCAGATTTACAATAATGGTGTTCAGAAAGCAGATTTAGTTAACAAATAAGGAGTTTGGAAAGTGGAACTAAACTTTGGGGAAAAAAGGAAATTTGAGCACACAGGCCTGATAGGTTTTATTCTGTCCAGCTAAATTCCAAAGCATTAAAACCACTTATATCCTGTTTGGTTTGTTTCATTTGTACTTTACAACAATGTAAGATAAGGTGCAATCACAGAAGGGCCCACCCACTTGAAGATAACAGTGGTCAGGGTTGTCCTGGCACCTGCCTAGTGGCCAGTATTGCTGTGAGGAATCCCCTAGGGTTTGTTCTGTAGCTTCCTAATCACTAGATGTTTCCCAGCAACTGAAAATATGAATAGCAGTTCAAGTTCAAACCTACCTTTGGCTTTGCTTATACACACTCAATATTTTTCTTTTATGCTGTTTCCCAATGAAATATAAGGTTATTGAATATTTAGAAAATACCCTTATATGAAAATTATCAATAACAGGAAAAAAGCCATTCAAGTTATATCCCATGTAAGAACAGCCAAGTCCTTCCTACATGTATCTTCTGTAGATCCTGTAAGATTCATGGGGCATTAAGCTGAAAGTACACCAGAGTTTAATCCATATGAATCTCCATCTAGTGACACATTCCTTTGCTTGTATATGTGCTCTAGTAGCTCAAGGTTTACTGTGGCTTTGAAGTTAAGGATGACACTACTCCAGGAGTTAATAACTGTGAACTTGAGAAAGTTACTTCAATTTCCTTTCATAAAATTGGAGCTGTTAAGAGTAAGTGATTCAGGGTTTTCTAAAATCAATTAAATTAGATGCTTTAGGGAGTAGCCAGGACTATGAAACTTGTCACTTGCTGTCATTATCACCTCCAGAGTGAGCCATACCTGGGACCATCCTTTAAAAAAATAAATAAATAAACAAGCTGCAGTGCACATCTGTGAATGCTTCACTATAAGCCCACAGGGCAGGATTAATCCTCTCAAAGATCAGTCCTCTTTACTACTTTCTGTTAACTGTGAACTTTGCCTACCATTTCAGAAACATGTATTACTCAAAGCCTGCCCTAGGCAGAACTTGGAGATAAAATAGGCAATTTTAAAAGCTCTTTCCTAATAAACTGCTAATTGGTAATAATGGCTTAATGCATCTGCAGAGTAGCATATCTGCCACTTTACAGGATGCTCTCAGGATTGCTCAGGAGAGAGACCAGCAGTGGGTTTTCTGTATGCAAAGGATGTTTCTAAGAAGACCAGAAGCTCTGGGGTTTCCCTTGCCATTCACAACACATTATGTGGACCCTTGCACAACTGCAGTGAATTTCTTTTGCTTTTGTCTACCCAGACTCTTCTTTCAGCTCTGAGAGAAGAGCTGTATTAACAGCAAACCATTAAGCACAGAACTAAGTTTGACTGAAAAGGTTTCCATGCTAGAGAACACCAAGGATTAGAGTAGTCTGGGGATCTGTCTTTGCTATTGTATGAGGTACAAAGTAGAGAAGATGAAAGGAGTGGAAATAGATCCACTTTGGGAGAACAGTTTTAGGGCATCTCCATTTAGAGATACTAAATCCATAGTTTAGCAGGTCACATGTTAGACAAAGTTAAATATCCTTCCTCAGTCCCTTGGCCTAATTTACTTTTCTATTAAATTGCTTTGAATGCTTCTGGTGACAAGCAACTAAATTGTTGTCATTAGTGCAAAGCATATTTGTTCTCATATATATAGTATTCTGTAGAAATCCTCTCCACTACAGAACAAAGAACATATAACTTAAACAGTGTTGTTCAGAATCTTGTAGTATACAAAAAGTTAAGCCATTTATTATTATCCATTTCTAGTACACAAGGCCTTGGGAGAACCCATTTGCTTTCTTTAAAATTAAAAAAAAAAAATCGTTATCATGTGCTTATGAGTGTGTGAAAGTAAGTGTACAGCTGGCTAAATACCAACACTTTGCTTTCACCATGAGGGTTCCTATGATAGAATTCAGTTTGGATTTGGCAGCAAGCACTTTTACCTGCTGAGCCATCTTGCTGGCCCTCCAAGTGCTTTCTTCTGAGAGTGTGGATGTCCTTTGAATGAGACCGAATTTCAGTCACTACAATAGTCATTCACCAAATACCCAATTCTTCAATTTCTTCAGGTTTCATCTCCTGGAAGTTCTGTGTCAACATTATAACTTTTGGAAATTTGCTTTGATATTTGATATTTGAGGACTTGGGGTTTAATCTCCCAAAATCTTGTTTTTACTATTTACTAATTTCTTAGCAGTGGGAAATAACTTATACCATTTCATCTTTAGTTTCTTAGATAAAATGATACAAATAAGGCTGAAAGACTTAAAGTGAAATGAGTTTAAAGTCTCTGATCCATGATGTGTTGTCAGTGATGATATGCCATTGTTACTAAGAAGGCAAGTATCTCTTCAGCAGGCTCTAGATAAATGTTTACTCAGCTAATTTAGAAGTTGTACCCTTAGCCTTGACAGTGCCTACTTGTATACCTTCCTTCACCACATAGAAGGTATAGCAATAGTGACACATACACCAGTTGATTGTAGAGTTTTGTAGTTAACAGACTCAATGCCATGTTTTGATTTGTAGGGACACAACCAGTACCTTCTCTGCTGCGAGTCTCAGTTCTCTCACTTGTGCTACTTGCTTCTGGTGGTGTGCTCATATATGTTTAGGGTGGCTTCAATAGTGTTAGCTCACTGTTTTAGTCTTTTGTGGCTTGAAGAAGCAGTTTGTTTCTTGGTATGGTGATTGTTAGGGAACTGGATATTAATATTTTAAAATTGCATTGGGAAAATGTAAACCAAGATGTCTTACTCAAACCCATCCTGTCTAAATGAGCATTGATACCAGCAGTCAACAGGCATGATCAATTCTTGTCCATGTCTCTTGAAACTTCTAACTGAAGGGCTATATAACAGGCTCAGGTAGACTAGGCACCTCTGAACCAGAGAGTTAACTGGACTGACAACACCTGTGGAAGCTTCTAATCAGCCACCCAGCAACCTTGCTGGTATTTACAACTTCCAGATTACAGAAGAAATCACCTGAAGATGGACTTGTCCACTCCCAAGTTCCCCCTTTTCATCCTATAATGCTCCAAAAATACCTACACCCCAGGTGTAGAAGAGATTTTAGCCCTACAGTTGTTCACACTGAAATACGGTTCCATTTCTGTTCCGCTCTTTATTTCCAGGACACCTCTGTCATTACCTTCCTAATCCTGTCTATCCATTTTACAGGTAATTGTCTTTAGAAAACCTGTGTCCTTTCATCTTTGCTTTCCTTCTCTCTGCTACAAAAAGTAAATGAGCACTAAAGTAATTTTAAACTCTGGTGACAATTCTTCACTTAGGCAGAGAATCATCTGCCTGGTTTATTTTGCTGTAACAAAAGCACAGGGTCAGAATGAATGAACCATCACGGAAACATAGCCAGAGTAAACCGAGTTTCTCTTTGAAGGATGGATAGATACTTAATGAAAGGTACAGTTAATTAAGCATTCAGCTCCTCTGTAATGCCCCTTAGTAATATTGGGTCATAGAAAGCTAGAGAACAGGAGCTCATACCATCTTTTAGTTCATTGAAGCACATTATTAATTTTAAAATGGCATTACTCTAAATAGCTAACATGATTGCATCTGTGAAATAAGGCAACCCATAGCCACTTATTTCCATTTCTAGAATACTAACCACCTTTTTTTCTTTAACATTTTCACATCAAATTGAAAGTAAATAAATTCATTAGCAAATAGTTTGAGATCCTTGTGACTTAGCAGGGCTTCTTAGTCAAGGAAGTAGTCAGCCATGCTGCTGAAGGTGATGATGTGAATGACAACAGTTCTTTCTGTTCATTTGCGCACATTCAGGAGACAAACCTAGTTTAAACTGCTCAATTTATTTCAAGACATTAACGTTTAAGCCAATGAAGCATCATTAAGTAAATAGGACTCTGGTCTAGAGTCAGAGTATATTAGAAAATCAAAATCAGTACATTCAATTTTTTAACTTCAAATTTATGTGTGGCAGTTTGTAAAATTATGGTAAATGAAAATGTAACACAGTCATTAAAATCATAAAATCTCAAGCCAATTACTTGTTAGGGTAAACACTTGAGTTTTAGAATTTGTACAATCACTTTCACTGAGGCTTATTTCATTTTTTGTCCTGTCATCAGCTGGCTTGTTATTGTTTTGTTTGTTTGTGTCAGAAAGTATCTCTCTCTACATAGTCACCGCTTTCCTGAAACTCACTGTGTAGACCAGGCTTGACTTACCTCACCAAGAACAACCTGCCTCTGCCTCCCAAGTACTGGGATTAAAGCCATGTGTCACCATAACTGGCCTATTGACTATTTAGTAATGTTAAGATAATAATAGTATCATTTCATGGTGATGTAGATATTAAATGAATGTAAAATATCTAAGTATCTCTGACTCATCAAGAGTTTAATTCTTTTTAGTTATCAATATTATGGGTTCAAGATTACTGTTACTGCAATAGTCAGGGTTCCCTAGAGTAACAGAACTTAAAGAAGAATATATAAAGGGGGTTATTAGAATGACTTACAGGCAGTGATCCAACTACTCTAACAATAGCTGCTTATGAATAGAAGATCCAAGGATCCAGTCCATGAGGCTGGCTGACTTCAGTACAAGCTAGAATCCTGAAGAAGTAGACTCTAATATCAGTGAGAAAATGGACCTGCTAGCTAGAGTAAAAACAAGCAGGCAGAGTGAGAGGCTTCCTTCTTTTTGTTTTTTGTTTGTTTGTTTTTTGAGAGGAGAGGCTTCCTTCTTCCTTGTCCTTTACACAAGCTTCTAGCAGAAGTTAATTAAGCATTCAGCTTAATGCTGGGCTACACAAGCTTCTGCTAGAAGCTTGTGTAGCCCAGATCAAAGTTGTGACTTCCTACCTTAAATGATCTGGACTAGAACTTGATCTTCCCTATTCAAATGATTCAACTGAGCAAAATTCCCTCACAGGTGTGCCCAGCCATTTTTATATTTTAGTTAATTCCAGATGTAGCCAAGTTAACAACCAAAACAAACACCACAGTTCTACACTAACTTAGAGTAGTGACAGCTACCATTAATTCATTGCATTTCTATAACAGACCACTTCATGATGAGTAGTACACAACGAAATGTTTACTTGGTTCACGGCTTTCACAACTGGTCAGTCCAGAGAACATGTGGTCAACGGTGTGGGTTAGAGTTAGAGGGTACCTGCTGAACAAGTTCTTGTTTCCTGGAATGAGGAACTGTACTAGGGATAGGTGGATGGTGATAGAATAAACAGAAAGTTTATTAAGGACTGATAAAAAGCAGTTTTGAATTCAAAATAGGGCAGAGCTGAGTATAGACTATGGGCTTAATTTACTGGTGTCAGGAGCACTGTGAACTTTATATGGGTCATTTACATGCTATGCACTTATTCTGCATATGATCTGTTTTGATTCTCATAGCCCATTGTGTGTGTCTGTGTGTGTGTGTGTGTGTGTGTGTGTGTGCATGTTTGTGTGTGTTGCAGAATGTCCCAATCTTTCTCTTTTGTGGTTTTCTTTTCATATGCTTATGTTGATTAGTTACTACCAACACTTATTACCTTACTTTCATATCTCCATTCCTCACTAAAAGCTGTGGTCCCAGAAAACATTCTTGGGGGCACAAGGATAACTTCTTTTATGCTAAGTAGGAGTTACAGCCCCTAAGATGGATCATGACACGCTCTTTCTGGTTGAAGATATGGTTCCATTTCAGGTTAAGACCTCTCCGCACCAAAAGCTGTTCAGTAGCACAGGAGACTAATATTTGTATTTGTAGCACTTGTTTGATTCTAGAAGTCACAAGTCATGTTACTGCACTTGGGATTTAAGGACTAAAAACATCATCTAGAATCAGAAGTATGACCACTGGAGACACTGAGAGTTCAGCAGTGACCTGTGATAAATATCCGAGTTTAGAGTTGAGTGTTCTTAGCCATCTCTTTTGCTTTATAAAATTTTATTTAATTTTTGTTGAATTATTAATCCAAAACCAAAATGATTCCTTAAGCACTGTACCAACTCCTCCTGTCTGTAAAGTTGAGATGGTAAAGGCTCTACAATTCTACAGGACCCTTTGTGCAAGGGAACCAAAGATTTCTTGTAGATTTGCATGGTGACCTAATAATGGAATTCAAATAAGGAAACCAGATTTCTCCAGGAATCTCATGATGGGAGAGGGCAAAGGCACCACTCAGAGAGGAAACATTTAACCCTGAAAGCGATTTCGAATAGTTCTAACAAACTGGCAGACCACCTTTCAGGATGACATTTGAAGCTCAGATAATTATGAGCCAAAGATGGATGGGACCTCTCCTTGACCAGAACTGCTTAGATGTGCATCTCTTTGGACCTCACTCCAGAACTTTGATGTCAGACTTGAAGCTTCCCTCTTCCTAATGTTGCCACATTGAATACTTTTGCTTTCTCTGCTTTTTGCTATTAGTTTAACCATTTTAAAAGGCTTATTGAGGAAGGATGCAAGACATGAATTGGGTCATAGATTATAAAGTTTCAGACACTTGTATTGTTTATCTTTTCGTAGGCCAGAATAATCTTCTTAGTATATTCTACCTGGACCCTGATTATTCCAATACTGGGTTTTCAGGATATAGGCTACAAAACTCAAGTATATATACAATATTTTTTCAGTGAGATAGAGAAGTTTCATGATTTCCAAGGTCCAGCAGAGAAGAATAGTTACCAATGAGATTATCACTTATGCATACGGGGATGAAGTGATACTGTGGTGAGAGTTTGACAGGTCCCAT
Source organism: Rhynchomys soricoides (assembly GCA_019843965.1). Classification (NCBI taxonomy): domain Eukaryota; kingdom Metazoa; phylum Chordata; class Mammalia; order Rodentia; family Muridae; genus Rhynchomys; species Rhynchomys soricoides. The sequence continues at coordinate 116,652 of JADRCH010013317.1, forward strand.
TCTGGATGACTATCAAAGTACACCGAATTGTGCAAAATGTCTTCTATGTTCTTTGCTCTGTTTGTAAGGTAACAAAATGCTGCTGTTGTTTTGGCAGGAATATACAGAAAGCATGTTTCCAGTACTGTTGACAAGTAAATCTGAATTAGAATGATCTCTAAGAGAATCCTTAAATATCCTATTGCCCCAGGACACAGGAGAACCTGACACCACAGTATTTAAGTCCTGAGTTTTCATCTTTTTTACTCTAATTCTGCTATTTATTCACAGAACATAATAAGGACATACTTAGAATCCACATGCAAGGGCCAGTTTTATAAAACTGAGGAAAATAAAAACTTACCTTCTTTTCAACAGTCTGTGGAACATTCTGAAGGGAAAGAGTTATTCCTATTGGCACAATCCAATCAAATTAGATATTGATCATGAAACTCATTTTAATTGACAGATATTTAAATATCTTTATAAATTTTGATCTATTAAATAAATAATGTAGTACTATAAAGGAATTTTAATGATGATAATTATAATTGAAAAGTTAGTTGTTTCTCTGAAAGGATAAAAAAAAAGCAAAGATATGATTTCATCAACTAAAGAAAAAGACTTTGTTTGGAAAACCCCCTTTTAACTAAAACCCCCTTTTAACTAAAAGATATAATTCACTTCCCGGTAATAAAACTCAAGATACTGAAATTTCTCACATCAATTTGATTCAACTACATCAATAAACACATTCATATGGACTTTGAAAATTCAAGATGTTGCTTACCTTCAACTTGACATACAGAGGAATAGCACAAGATACTACACATTTCTCTCACATTTTATATTTTCAAAATATTAGATTAAAATTGTTTTTTGATATTTAATATTTCACTTGATATATTTGTACATGATAAAATATTAATTTTATTTTCAATGATGTATTAAATGAAGTAAGTTTTTAATGATGTAGTAAATGAAGATACAGTTATGATTATTTGCTAACCAAAACCGTTATCTTATTGTTAGGAGCACAGTTGAAACCATTTTATGTTATTTAACAAAAGTTTTGTGTGACTTTGAAGGATGTAATGTCTGCACTATAAGAACCTGACACCAGACACCTCAGATAGTTGCTCAACCTGAAACAGGCCTCAATATGCTAATGAACTAACCAGAAATTAGCATCATTATGTAATTGACAGCCCCAAGTCCTGAACCCCAATAGTACAACACTGCTATGAAATGAAATTTAGAACTTTGAATGTGTTCATTAGAATCACCCTGCCTTGCTCTCAAGACACTGCGTCTCAAACCTCTGCACTAATCCCATTTGCAAGAGGACTTTGAGACTGACCTCTCTGTATGGCCTGTGGTTTCAGTACCCTTGGCATGAATGCTGAGTTCATACATACCTGTCATTACTGTCCTCTGGCTGTTATTTTCAAAAACCTCCTGGACCTCCACCAGTATCATGGCATCCTCTGGGCCTGCCACAGCAGAAGGTCTTCACTGTGGATGTGAATGAAGGCTTTCAAAGCCTCCATACCAGAGAAAATTTCACAGTGGAATACTGAAGCAGATTTTCTGTTTGACCATCTGTTTCCTGCCTGGGTGAGGTATATGTTTAGCTTTTATTAATATAAGTTAATAGATGATTAACATAAAATATTAGCCTGGTATTCTATGAAATGTTTGTGTGAGTAAACTAAGCATATTCAAAAGCCAAATCACATATCAATATCCTAATTGCTGAGCACCTAACAGTCCACCAGCCATATTCTCTACACTTCATACACCAGCTTTATAAGCATTTTAAAGATTTTACCATGCAGTGATGGCACATACCTTTAATCCCAGTACTCAAGAGGCAGAGCCAGGTAAATTTTTGTGGGTTCAAGACCAGCCAGGTCTATAAAATGAGTTTGAAGAAAGCCAGAGCTACAAAAAGAAAACTTGTCTTGAAAAAAATTAAAAATCAAATTTTTAGCTGTCATTGTTAAAAAGTAGTTTTCTCATTATTCACTAAAATTTGAATAAAACAAAAAAACTTCTATTAAATTGAACTTCAACTCCATTTACCCAAGCTAGATATACCCAAAGATGCAATTTAACTTTTCTTATCCAAATTACACAAAATACATCATTCTCTAATAACGACAACATTCAGAGTGTTTTATACCTTATATACTGATATTTCTTGGTTTAATTAGTATCTGTAGTATTCTATAGTAAGATTTTCTGGGATTTTTTTACTGACAAGAAAGAAATAATATCACATGACTTCTTCTTGAGTGTCTTAGTCAGGGTTGCTATTCCTGCCAAAACATCAGGACCAAAAAGCAAGTTGGGGAGGAAAGGGTTTATTCAGCTTACACTTCCACATTGCTGTTCATCACTAAAGGAAGTCAGGACTGGAACTCAAGCAGGTCAGGAAGCAAGAGCTGATGCAGAGGCCATGGAGGGATATTTCTTATTGGCTTGCTTCTCCTGGCTTGCTCAGCTTGCTTATAGAACCCAAGACTACCAGCTGCCCAGGGATGGTACCACCCACAAGGGGCCCTCCCCTCTTGATCACTAATTGAGAAAATGCCTTACCACTGGATCTCATGGAGGCATTTTCTCAACTGAACCTCCATCCTCTGTGATAACTCCAGCTTGTGTCAAGTTGACACAAAACCAGCCAGAACACTGAGTAACCTTCCATCTCTTACCATTTAAATATAAGGAAGTTAGTTTACTAAGTACATGTAGTGGTGAATACAAGGGGAAATATACAATTCATCTAACTTTTTAAAATATGTAAATTTTGTATTTTAAGATGCATCTCACCTTCTCTTCATTAGGCCAAACTATGTCTTGGGATACTAACATATGTCAGATATAAAGATTATGTCAGAAACAGTGGATATGGTGTGTAGGGGGGGAATCAGATCTGGTTCTTGGTGGGTAATAGTTTGATAATATGCAAGCGTTTCTTTCTTAATGGCCTTACCAGTTGTTCCTCTCTCCTGAAGACTGCTTTTCTGCCTACTATTCAGCCTCATCTATACCAGATCAAGGAATGAGCCTTCCTAGCTATGAGGCAGATTGTAGTAAATTATAGGTGTTTGGGAAAGAATATGTGGCCCCGCTGCATGTGATTTGTTGCCATAGCAGGAAGTTGAATAAGCTATGTCTTTAACAGGCTAACTTATTGACTGGAACTGTAGTAAAACTGAGAGGTTGGAATGTTACAGGACAAAAATCTAATTACCTTATCTCAGGCTACCTTTAGCACCCTGAATGGGTATTATTTGCCCATTTTTTATGAGAACTGGTTTCTTGTGACTAATAGATAAAAGACCCTATTAAAGTGGCAGAACATTACCTTGTACCCACCCTGAAGATTTTGTTATTAGGTAGCATCTGAATCCTGTAGGACAAACTACCTTATGTTTTTTTAACCAATCTCTCTGATGTTCTCTCCAGTATATTAAATAGTGTCTTTATTTGTGGCATGCTTGTACTATTAAAACAGTAACAACTAACAAATACATGAAGCTGTTTTTTACACTGCAAATATGGAACCTGGGATAACCTAGTCTCATGTTTCCTATAGTCACTCAGACTTTGTTCCAGAATACACTATCTCTTATTCTCTTTGAAGTAAAAGTTATAGTTTTGTTTTGTTATTACTGTTGTTGTTTTTGGTGGTGGTGGTGATGGTAGTGGTGTGTGTGTGTGTGCACGTGTGTGTGTGTGTGTGTGTGTGAGTGTGTTGGGAAAACACATTACCTTTTTGTGTTTTCTTAGCTTCATAGAGAAAAAAAATAAAGTGATTTAGAAAGAATCTCAAAGACAATTTTATTAGAGTTTCAGAAAAAAAAAACAATACTCAGGCTATAAATCCAAATGGTTGCCCAAAGTGGGGAGAGAGAGAGAAAGAAGATAGAAAGAAAGGAGTGTTTTCTGTTAGAAGTCAAGGAAGCAGATAAGTCCAGAAATAAAGTCTAAGCAAAACTGCATAGAAATCTTCAGAGAAAACCAATGCTCAGAGTTTCAGGTTAAGCAAACTTAGAGTTTAGCCTAGTATGTGAAAAAGAGAAATGGTAAAGAGGAAAATTTAGAATTTTGGAGTTAGAACTTAAATAAGCAGGCAGTCTTAGCATTGTTATCTGCAAGCAACTGCATAAAAGTAGGAGCTTCTTGATGTCTAAGCAGACATATCACATTAAGTAGATAGTCAGTTATTCATTCCACCATTTCAACAAGTTTCAAGATATACCAATTCTGAGGGGCATTTCTTGTCCAAATGACTGGCAGTTCCATTTGTTATTTAAGGGGCAATGCTTTGCCTTTATTATCTTACAGTCTTTTGGACAATTCAGAATGTTCAATCACCACTAAAGGCTGGAAATGAAAGTCAGATCATATTCATTTGATTAAAATTATATAAGAGTAAGGTGAACACAAACTACTAAAGAGTGTCTGAAGAGACTGATTGACTGATTAGAATTTAAGTTCTATGGAGAGATTGGACTGTTACAGATTTAGAGGGTAATAACCTTATTTGAGGCTAGCTTAAGATCTTACAATAACCTTTCATTCCCTCCACCTCTCTATCAGATCTAATGTACTGTCACTAATATGTGAAAAACATTGGAATATATTAACTTAGTAGATGTCCTGGCCTCTTGTTGGTGTTTGGTCTTGTGCACTTTATATTCAGTTGATGATTTTTGTTCCTAGAGATCTGGTTACAGTCTTAAGGCTAGCATTGTCATGATTATTGAAAACTCTCCTTTGTCAGGGTTGTGTAAAGAATATTAGCCAGTTATTTCTGGTTGTTTAATAAAGATATGATTGACCCATGGCTGGGCAGAAAAGAGAGAAAAGCTGGACTTCTGATCCCAGCCAGGGGTCTCAGAGAAAGAAGTAAGAGAAAGCGCATGAAGAAAGAAGGTACAAAGATCATGTGGAGAGGCCATAAGGCAAAATGTACAGGAAGAGTCAAAAATGAGCAGGTGACCCAGGGATTCCCCATCAGGACACACATAGAGTAGAGCAAGCCAAGGCAAAATTCAGATTGAATATGAGGGACCATATGGTTGAAAAATAGATAGCTTAGTGGTTTAAAATAGATGAATATCTGCCTAGTCATAGTACTTAAAGTTTGTTAACAAACCTAATACTTATGTGGTCTTTATGTCAAGTATTTGGCAGGTAGAACAGGAACAAATATGGCTATCATTCTTAAATTACAGCCTACACTTCTCCCAACTCAAAAACTAAAATTGTCTTCTGATAACATCTTAGACCTATGTAGCAAAGCTTTCCTTATCTTGATGTCTGATTTTCCACCAAGTATTTAAATTTTCCTTTATCTATGAATTTCTTTGATCTATAAAACTATGACATGTCATAAAACTGGTTTCATGTTGGAAGATAGAATTTTGGGTAAACTAAGCATGTGGTCCTAGACTATGGTCATTCAATATGTCTCTAGAATGAACTATCTTTTATTCCCTTGAAGATGAAAGCTGTAGTTTTTTGCATTGATAATACATTGAAAATAATTAAAGAAAAATAATTAAAGAAAAATAATTAAAAGCAAATAAATATGCAAAATTGCCATGTTACGTCAGAAAAGAGCCTATCCAAAGCTCTGCAACATCCACCATGTTTTTTTTCTTATGCTATTTTAAAATAATGAAAAATAATTGTGTGATATTTTCCCTTTCTTAAAATTAGTGTGTTACTTTAATTTTTTCAAAACCTATTTTTAATGATAGTTCTTAAACACTAACTTTTCTTTTAGCCCACCACAGGTAGTGGGTATGGGGGAGGTGCACCTGTTTAGAAACAGATCTTTAGAGCAACTCCCATCTGTGTTGTCTGGAAATCAGCAGTTCAGTTCACAGGTCAGCAGCAGCAGCTAGATCCACTTGCAAATACTTCATTGATATAACAAATGTTCAGTTTGGTTGAATCAGGAGAGCAAACAAATCAGCAGTGGTATCTCTACCTAACAGAGGTAGCCATGCCTCAATCTCTACACAAATCAACAGAAGGGACCAGCAGGAATGCCAGAAGAAGTTCTCAGTGGTGTCTCTTTCACTTAAGCAAAGATGAGTAAAGACATCAGACCAACAAACATTGTACAGCTAGCTCTATAAGCAAGCCTAGCCCACCTCTGTTACAGTTCATTGGGTCTATTTGTACTATCTCCAAACATCACATGTCCTCCATGAGTCTTGCCTCACTATATGTCTTGACTCAGCAGTGATTTTGTCTAAGCTGACATCACTCTGTCAATCAGCCCAAGTCTGCAGATGTGGCAAGAAACTACAGCACACCACCAGAAGTGTTTTGGTATGTTTCTCTCTATGGAGTTCTGACAAATGGAACTCAACTACACAATACAAGGCAGAAAAATACACACGTGTCATTTTCAAAGAATTCTTCATCATGTGTCCCTTCATGTGCTTGCTTTAGCATAACATACTTTTACCTGTGTCCACTTCAGCAAAATGTTCCTTCACCAATTTGCCCCAGCAAAATACCATCCAACACAACTGACTTTCCAAAGTACCCTTAAGTTTCCACTTCATGAGTGAGTTTGAAGTGAAGTGAAGATGGGGCCTCAAAAGCTGATACTGAGGAAGGACTGGATCATCAACTACCTCCAAGCCTGCTAATTATCTAGTTAGATCCCTAGTAAAGTAAGCATGTAGTATAATGCAATGTGTCATTGTTAAAAGATTACCCAGTTTCCAGTTCACTCTCAGTGATATTATGACACTGTATTTTTATTAGCATACATTGATTATAAATAATAATGAGTTTAGCATAATATTTCCACAAATACATGCAGCACACATTGGTTACAACCAAGCCAACATTCATGCCATCCTGTTCCTCACATTATTCCTAGAAACCATTAATCATGAATGTTCTCTAGCTTTAACATATGGAAGAATAGAACTTAGGAGAATTATCAAACACAAAGCAGTATTATACAGTCTCCATTTAAGAACCCTTTGCCATGTTAATCAAGAGACAACTACTCTCATAGTAATGTACTAGTCATTTTATCTTCATCCTCAGTATTAGCAGAAAGAACAAAAACACTCAGTAGTTTTCAAATTTGCTTTTTATGCCCAGCATAGGAAGTACAAAAAAGCAAGTATTTTAGAAAGAGTCAATGCATTCTTTGCTGTTTAGGTACCATTTCTTGTGAAAGCTTTTCTCTGCATCCCTACATTGTGTGTCCTAGTATAATTTTCTTGTCTGGCCTGTCTATATAAGTATATAAAAATGTGGGGTCTCTCTTACTCTAAGCTAAATTTTAGAGCTCATGAGGTCTGATTTCCCTACAGTTTAACATTAATGGTCTAATTTGTAGTCTCTTTAACTGAGCAACAACAATATACATGACCATTCTATTTGCTCTGGGGCACTCCTTCCTTTCCCATGTAGCTGCCAACATCAGCTACCAGCTGGTAAAGAAGCACTGACATTTTGTACTTGTATCACGAATGATGTCTGTAATAGCCCATCTCTGCTAGAACCACATCACAGCAATACACCCGTAGAAATCAACTCAAAAGGATGTTTTGCTGTCTTCTGAGCCCAACCTTCCCAAACTAGGGATGGTTGTACCTGACCTTGAAAATGACTAGATAATAATGAACGTGTTGTCAAATTTTCTTTTACTTTCATGAAAACAGTGTTAGTACTTGTTGGAAAAACAGAGGCTGAACTTTCTATAAAAGCCTTTCAATGTCAGTGTGGATTTTGCTTTCTTGGAGTGTCTTTTAGAGACAGCCAAAGAACTGGGAGAGGCCAGGCAAGGAGGATTTCATGTAGGGAGGTTTTCAACATCACTCCATTTTTTATGATTCAGCGGGAGAGATTCTAGTTTCTGTGTTTGCCTTAGTCATCCTATCATTCTTTTTAATGAAATTTTTCACAGAAGGAAACAACAGAAGACAGCATTTTAAGATCAAAAAATCAAGGGAATAAAACAAGCAAATGCACACAAAATGGTTTCACAAAACTTCATTTTGCAAGACTGAGTCTGATTGCCCTCGATCTGAAAAATGAGATACAGCAACATAAGCTTCTTCCCGAAACACTGAATTAAGCATCTTTGAAAGACTCAATGTCTAGGAAACAAAAATACCAGCAAATGCAAAATCAAACAGAGGTGTCTTATAACTGCCCAATAACAAATTCTAGTTCTGAGATTGCTCAGGCAGTTGCCTAGTGCTACCCTCTCCCTTGTTTCTTTTTCTCACATTCTTTCCTGCCATGAAGAGAGAAAGATAGATAGAAATACAAAAGCTAAATAAGGAACTCCCAGCATCCCACAGAACAGTCTGAATGTATTTCAGTTTACATTGTCAATTCTTCAATTACCGCATCTTAGTCCTGCAAGTCAGCAGGATGATTCATCTATTCTTTTTCATTACATAGAAAGAGGGCTTTATTTGTATCCCCCTTTGCCATTGAAACAAAAGATTTTAATGCCTATTCACAACTATAGTACATTTGTCTGCTGAGTTGCCAAAGATAAAACAGATGGCCTCTTGCTTTAGTTTTCTAAATGGTAAGACACAGAACTTAGCTAAAAGTAAAAGGGACACTAAAGATGACAGAAGTTCTAAGAGAAGAGGCAGAGATACAGATGTGAGAGAGGAGTATCAGTTCTACATTGCAGCTGTTGCTAGATGATTGTATGTCTGCCGGTAGAAGCTGATTAACCAACTTTAGGATTTGGGGTCTGGATTTCAGGAATTCTTTGCATGGCATGTGGCCTAAGAGAATAAATAACAGACTTTCTGGCATTTGTAAGAATATGAGGTTTTATTAAGAGTAGAGTAAGAGGCAGGAGTCTCACAGCTTTGAGAGCAGTTAATCTTCCTAATCAGCTTGACTGGAAGGAGATTTTGGCATCATGGAGTACTCTCTCAGCACATCTTAAATATCTAGAATATGACTCAACCCATTAGGCAATGCATTTGGAAAAGAGGGAAATTTAAAAGACAGAACAAAACTTCAAACAACAAAGCAAAACAAGACAAAAAAAAAAAAAAACCCTCAAGCCACTAAATCTATGGGCTGCTTTGGGTCCTTTAAGCTCCGTAACCACTCTCTTGTTCTCCTAATCTTGAGGCAGGACACAAGGTTGGGAAAAGTATAGGGACCTGGCAAAGAAAATGAGACACTTACTCAATTCTGCCAAAGCTCTAGTCCGGTGAGAATCCAGAATCCAGCTCAGCAACATTTATTTAAAGGCTTTCTCTCTTACTAATAAAAAGCTGAGCTTTGCTAAGCATCTCATCAGAAATCCCATTTATATAAAATAACACGGACTAAACCCCGTGAGTGTCCATAGCAGCTCCTGGTTCTACCTTATCAGGTTGGAATAATCTTGTTGAAAGATATTTTGAAATCTTAGTTACTAAAAAGCAAAAAGACAAAAAAGAATAGTTTCAGAAAAATTTTGAGATGTAACATGAGAACCACCAATATGGTGTTTATGACTAATAAGACAACTGATTGCTACTTTCTCCAGAGCCCATATATATTCTATATGAGTTTCTTAAGCTTTATGGTTAAAACCTAGGTGTGCGTGTGTGTGTGTGTGTGTGTGTGTGTGTGTGTGTGTGTGTGTGTATTGTGACTCTTCTTCAGGAAGCCTCCTCTATGCTGTAGGTATGCTTTAATCATTTTTTTTTTTGATTGCCTTCACTACTATGTTTAATAGAACTCTAATTCTGTTTCTCCCTGGATAACCCTGAGATTCCTGTCTATACTGAAGTTACAAATCCTGAGTTTTCCTAGTCAAAGTCCCTAAAAATAAATGCTTCTGGCTGCAGTGGAACGATATCTCAGTCAAAACTGGGGTACCCTGAGCATAAGACCAGAAAGCAAGGATTGTCTCAGTAGGTCTGACTGAAAGTTCCTGGAATCATTTCTTTCTTTAAATTTTGCTGTTTTAAAAAGATACATTTAATCAGACATCTCTGTTTCTCCTTCCTATTTTTCATATCTTGTTAAGCTCTTCCAGGAAGCACCCTTCCACATCTTGAGACTGATAATAATTCCAGACGCAATTATGCAGGCTAAAAGGCTTTTAGGAATTTTCAGTCATCATTAGGACAAAGAGGCTTTTTAATAAACCACTGCACTTCAAAATCTTGTCCTTGTATTCTATCCATGTATGTCAAAATCTCATCTTAGATCAGTGACAGTGTTCTCTCGTGCAAGTGCAGAAAAATACAAAGGGAAGAGCCTCTTTACAGACTCTGTCATTTTGCTTAGCAAGACATAGCTTCGTATCCAGAAAGAAAGCTGTCTTACTTATTGTTTTCAGTGATATTTTCTGAAAACAAAACAAGGTAATGACAAAATTTCCAGTGCAGTATAGTAGCATCATCCATCCAGCATCTTCATTGCTCTTACTGCCTCACCAGCAGAACCACATGGAAAACCTGCAAAAATAAGTTACTGTTAGCAACACTGTCAATGTATTCAGTGAAAATGACATTAGCAAGTTTTAATCAGAAACTCAGTGACAAAGGCAAGATTCATGCACAAGAGGTTTGTTCTTTGCCCATCTTCCTCCCTTTCTTGGCAGCTAGGGACCTACTTAAAAACAAAACACAGAGTTCCTATGGGATTGCCACCTGTACTTCCCTTATTGCCAGCAATTTTCAGTACTATGATGTATTGTTAGACCTGATGAAGTGATATTGGTGTATCATTATTTGTTGGTGACAGTTCACAATATGTCCCATGCAGTATATTCTATAAGTATTAACAGATGTTCAATGTTATGTATCCACCATGAAAATACCATGCTGAACACTTACCCCTGCCAATCACTGATCTTCTTTTGTGTATTTACTTTGCTTTTACCAGAATATTATATAGTGCAGAATATATATATATATATATATATATATATATATATATATATATATATATATATATAAATTACCTTTCACTCAGCAGGCTTTTATGTTTCCCATTTTATTCTGTATTCCATACTAAGGATTCAACTTAGTTAATATACTCACATACTGAGTGTATCCTTGTTGTTTTCAAGTTTAGACAGTTACAAATAAAGACACTATAAACAGCCATGCATAGGAATTGATAAGCACATGATTTCAAATCATAACCTTATGTTTTGATAGTATGATCACATGATATAGTATACTTAATTTTATAAGAAACTGTAAGACTTCTTTCATATGTCCAAATAATAGAACATTGTCCCTGCTAGATCATGTCTTCTAGTGTCTAATGTCAGTGTTTTGGATTTTAGCATTTATAATGGGTGTACTGTAGTATAATTTGCAATTTAATAATGGCTACCAATATATTTTATATGATTTTTTTCTTCTTCAAACTTTAGTATTTTTAAATATACCAATTTTAACCATACTTATGATATTTTTGCTTATTTCTTTTGTATGCACATATGTGTGTGTGCTCAATCATGGATTGATGCAATTGTGAGAATGTGGAGGTCAGAAGAGAACTCTGAAAGAGTCAGTTCTCTTCTTCCACCACGTGGGTCTCGGATTCACCTAAGCCCTCAGGCTTAGCAACAGGTCCTTTTCCTGATACACCATTTTGCCAAATCAGTCTATTTTTGATAGAGTTGTTTTCTTCCATTCTGACAAGATTTGAAAGCTCTTTGCACATACTAGAATAAGTGCTTTAGTAGTAAGTACTGCTGTGGGTTTTCTTTTTCTGTGGACTGTCTTTTTACTCTTCAATTAAGAAGACTCTTCTTTTATAGAGGTCTTTAATTTTGATAAAGTACAAAATAAAAATTATTCATTCATGTTTCCTGCTTTTCATAGATGTAAAAGAGCCATTGCCAACCATGTTTTTCTATCAGAAATTTCATTGGCTTGTGCTTTGCATGAGTGTTTACAATCTACTTTGGATTAATTCTTGTGAAAATTTAAAGTCTGCGTTTTGATTTGTTTTTACACGTGTCAATTGGATATTGCACTTTTAGCTGCTGTGAATACTTCCAAAAGACAACGATCACAAAGAAGAGACAAGGATTTAGCTCTTTTCATGGTCTCTCATAATCAATGACATGGGAAACATGAATGGCAGGTGTGTTCAAAGTAGCATTTCAATCTAGTGTATTTTGTTTGCACTTTGCAAAAACAAGGCATTTGAGACCCTGAATTCTTCATTAAAATGAAATGGACCAGCCTACCCTGATTTCAATGTCCTACTAGGAGCCTTAGTTCCACTGTGTCCTGCTACCAGTGGGCTTTGAAGCAGAATGAGTACAAAGACCTTCACTGTCAAGTAGATTGGCTGTGTTTGTTTGGGTAAGTCTTTAGAATATTAAATATTTCTTCCTGAGTAGATTTGTTCATTGGTATGGCAAGTGGTTTTAGTAAGCTTCAGAACGTTTGGCAGTCATCTGTGCCCCCCAGGGACAGGAAGTTGTTATTAAAGCACATTCATTCTCAGGGCAAGTACTCCATCTATTACTTTTCTTAGAAGCCAGACTTAAATTTTATAGATCAAGTTCATTGAAAATTGATGATCAAATGAGGTAAAGAATGGATGTGGGTGAGGTGTCTGCTATGGGATTAATAATCATTGTAGAAGACATTTTTATCTTACTTTTTCATGGATTGATTATCTGTTGTGAATTTGATTTAAAGCTTGTATTATGTTGTGCTCCCCCCAAATTACATGAGAATCTCACATATAAGACACTGTGGTTCTCTATCCCCAATTGGTTCTAATTGCTAAATAAAGATGCCAGTGGCTAATGTTTGGGTAGACAGATAGAGGTAGGACTTTGGGATTCATAGGCAAGTGGACCAAGGAAAAAGCAGAATTGCCATGTCAGAGGAGGAGTAAGATCCAGGCTTGAGAGCTACAGAAGGGAAAACATACAATCATGTATGAGCCAAAGAGCAATGGCCCCAAAGTATCCCCTGAATTAATTTAGGGTAGCAAAGATGTAATATAGATTTTAGTAAGTAATAATTCAGGAGTATTGAAGGGGAGTGATTAGCAACATGGAAATGGGATTGGCCCAGCCATTTATCTAGTTAAGGTATATTAAATATAAGGCTCTCTCTCTCTTTCTCTCTCTCTCTCTCTCTCTCTCTCTCTCTCTCTCTGTGTGTGTGTGTGTGTGTTTCATTCAAGAATTCAGAGTTTGGGACGGGTAGCAAGTAACTTATGCCACCACTGCCAAGGAGATTAGAGTAAATTAATCAATTACAGCAATGATTATCTTTCTGTATGGGATGTCACAATGTTTAATTATTTTTAATCAAATTTTTCTTATTTTCCTTTTATTTTCAACTTAAAAAAATATTGCAATCTCCTTTCTTCTTTCAGAGAGGTATATACAATGTTTAGTAGAGTACCAAGTACTAGTAAGGTCCAGGACTTATTTCCTTTGTGTAATTTGAATATAGAGCTAGAGGCTCATTGTCTAGTCTTTCTCTCAGTGTTGCTCAGTGTCAGCTCAAGCCTCTTACCTGGATCTTCAGTTTACAGTTCTGGTTGGGAGATTATTACATATAGTCATTGTGAGTGAGATCTAATTGAAATCTTGGGTTCCCAGCTTCCACTGAAGAAACTACAAGTTGTATAACTCCTCATGTGTCTATGGGCAAAACTTCCAGTAAAATTCAGTATGAATATATATGGTAAAGGGCTAAATTTTAGATTTGATGAATTATTACTTATTTTTTTGTTTTATGAGTCCTCTGAATTGTATTTAAAAATATGTATCAAAAGAAAATTATAAAAAGACCTATTTATTTTTTAAGACTTTTATAGTTTTAATTAATTTGTATAGCATCATGATCATATTTAATTTTTCTTTCAGTGTTTTCTATTACTTCATATAGTTTGAGTTCTTTTGCATGTGATTATCCAGTAGTACCAAAACAACTTTATGGACATTGTTCTCCATTTAATTTCATTGGTTTTCTTGCAAGGAAGAAAGCAATATTTTATATGTTGATCAATTTCTGGATTATTTATTCTGTTTCCTTGACTTATATGACTTATCTTTATTGCTGTGACCATAATGTCTCGATTAGTGGAGTATGGAAATAATCTTCAACTTGGATTCTAAGGATCATTTGTTTGTCTTGCTATAAGAATTTTAGGAACAGATTCTGATTTCTTTTTCTTTTTTTTCTGAAAAGAATGCTGTTATTGGTTTTTACTGAGAAAATATTAAATACACACACACAGTCAGACACTCACACACCATATTACAGGAAAATAATTGTGGAGAGCTCTTGGGGCCACTTCTAGAAATTTGGCAAGAAGATGACATTGGGCAAGGACAAGAAAGGAGGCACAAGATCTTGATCATCTTGATAAGTCCTTGAATACCACAGGACTTTGTTTATTGTCTTGTTTGTTCTTTGATTATTTTTCTTTATTGCTGACCAAGACCACTCAGTCAGTCAACAGGTTCTCCAGTACAGGATCGAGGATTTAAAAGAAAGAGCCAATTAGACAACACTGCAGCATAGCCTCAGTCAAATCTGAGACTGAAGGCAGGTTTATTTTTTTCCCAGTCCACTTTTATACCACTTTAATTGCATGCAAGCAATAAGGTCGGTTCGAGCTTGAGGAACAAGCAATAAAATAAACACAAATAGTCAAGGAACAAGCAAGGCAAAAGTCCTCTGATCACTCCCATGATCACTGTTTCTAAAGGCTTATCAGGATGACTGGAGATATCTGAGCCTACTTCCCTGTCCTAGCACAATGTCATATTCATTCCTAAAGCCTACTTCTTTGTTCTACCCTAAAATCAGATTACTTCCTGAGCTTAATTTCCATGTTCTAGCCTAAAATGAGATTTCTGCTGGAACTTACTTCCTTGTCCTAGGCCAAATATCCAGGTTTCTGCCGAACAGCCCCCAGAGCTCTCCACATAGTGCCTTGTTTGTTCCTTGACCTAGAACTGACCTTACTCTTCATTTCTCTCCATTTAATTTGATGTTGGCTATTGGTTTGCTGTATAGTGATTTTATTATATCTAGGTATAGACGTTGAATTTATGATCTCTCCAGTACTTTTAACATAATAATTCATAGAAAGAATTGGATAGTGTTCCTTCAGTTTCTATTTATGGAATAGTTTTAGACATATTGGTATTAAATCTTTGAAGGTCTAGTAGAATTCTGCATGAAAACCATCTGGCCCTGGGCTTTTGTTGTTTGGGAGACAGTTAATGACTGCTTCTATTTGGGATGTCATGGGGCTTTTTACATGCTTTATTTGAGCTTAAATTATCTTTGGTAACTTGTATCTGTCTAGAAAATGACCATTAAATCCAGGTTTTCAAGTCTTGTTAAGTATAGACTTTTGCAGTAGGATATGATTTTTTTTTTAATTTCCTCATTTTATTTTGTTATGTCTCCCTTTTCATTCTTGATTTTGTTATTTTGGATACTCTCTCTGTGCCCTCTGGTTAGTCTGGCTAAAGGTTTATCTGTTCTGTTGATTTTCTCAAAGAACCAGCTGCTAGTTTTCTTAATTCTTTGTATAGTTCCCTTTGTTTCTACTTGGATGATTTCAGTCCTGAATTTGATCATTTCCTGCCATCAACTCCTCTTGGGTGTATTTGCTTCTTTTTGTTCTAGAGCTGTCAGATGAGCTGTTAAGCTGCTAATGTATGATCACTTCAATTTGTTCTTTGGAGGCACTTGAGGCTATGAGTTTTCCTCTTAGCACTGCTTTCTTTGTGTCCCACAGGTTTGGATATGTTGTAACTTTATTTTCATTGAATTCTAAATGTCTTTAATTTCTTTCTTATTTTTCCCTGTTCAAGTTATCATTGACTACATAGTTGTTCAGCTTCCATGTGTATATGGGCTTTCTGTTGTTTTTGTTGCTATTGAAGACCAACCTTATTCCAAGACAGTCCAAAAGAATATGTGGAATGAATTCAATGTCCTTGTATCTGTTGAGGTTTGTTTTGTGTAGAAGTAAATGGTTGATTTCTGATATGGTACAATGCAGTGCTGAGAAGAAGGTATATTGTTTTGTTTTAGGGTCAAATGTTCTGCAGATATCTGTTAAATCCACTTGATTCATAACTTCTGTTAGTTTCCCTCTGTCTCTGTTTAGTGTCTGTTTCTGTGGTCTGTCCATTGGTGAGAGTGGGATGTTGAAATCCCCTACTATTATTGTGTGAAGTTGAATATGTGTTTTGAACTTCAGTAATGCTTCTTATACAAATGTGGGTGCCCTTGCATTTGGGGCATAGATGTTCAGAACTCAGTGGTCATCCTGGTGGATTTTTCATTTGATAAGTAGGTAGTGTCCTTCTCCATCTTTTTTGATAAATTTTGGTTGAAAGTCGATTTTATCCGATATTAGAATGTCTACTCCAGCATGTTTCTTGGGATCATTTGCTTGGAAAAAAAAGTTTCCTAGCCTTTTACTTTGAGGTAATGTCTTTCTTTGTCACTGAGGTGGGTTTCCTGCATGCACAAAAATACTGGATACTATTACCTATCCAGTCTATTAGCCTATGTCTTTTTATTTGGGTATTGAGTCAATTGATGTTGTGAGATAGTAGGGACCAATAATTGCTGTTTCCTGTTATTTTTGTTGTTAGAGGTGGAATTATGTTTGTGCACTTCTCTTCTTTTGGGTTTGTTGTGAAATGATTAATTTCTTGTATTTTCTTGGGTGTAGTTTTCCCCCTATTGATGGATTTTTCCTTCTATTCTCCTCTGTAGGGCTGGATTAGTGGAAAGATCTTGTTTAAATTGGTTTAGTCTTTGAATATCTTGCTTTATTCACCTATGGTAATTGTGAGTTTTGTTGAGTATAGTAGCCTGGACTGGCATTTTTGCTCTCTTAGGGTCTGTATGACATTTGTCTAGGATCTTCTTCCTTTTAGAGTCTCTTTTGATAATTCTGGTCTAATTCTGATTGGTCTGCCTTTATATGCTACTTGACATTTTCCTCTTACTGCTTTCAATATTCTTTCTTTGTTCTGGCATTTGGTGTTTTAATTATAATGTGACTAGAGGAATTTCTTTTCTGTTCCAATCTATTTGGTGTTCTATAGGTTTCTTGTTTGTTTATGGGCATCTCTTTCTTTAGGTTTACTTCTATAATTTTGTGGAAGATATTTACTGGCCCTTTTAGTTGATAATCTGCTGTTTCTCTATCTATTATCCTTAAATTTGGTCTTCTCTTTGTGTCCTGGATTTCCTGGATGTTTTGGGTTAGGAGCTTTTTGCATTTTGCATTTTCTGTGACTGTTGTGTCAATGTCTTCTGCACCTGAGCTTCTTTCTTCTATCTCTTGTATTCTGTTGTTGATGTTTGTGTCTATGACTCCTGATCTCTTTCCAAGGTTTTCTATCTCTAAGGTTGTCTCCCTTTGTGATTTTTTTATTGTTTCTATTTCCATATTTAGATCCTGAATGACTTTTTTCAATTCCTTCACCTCTTTGGTTGTGTTTTCCTATGTTTCTTTAAGAGATTCATGTGTTTTCTCTTTAAGAACTTTTACCTGTTTACATGCGTTCTCCTGTATTTCTTTAAGGAATTATTTATGTCCTCCTTAAACTCCTCTATCATCATCATGAGATATGATTTTAAATCAGAATTTGCTTTTCGGGTATGTTGAGCTATCTAGGGCTTGTTCTTTTGGGAGAACTGGATGCTGATGTTGCCATGTCAAATTAGTTTTTGTTGCTTATGTTCTTGTGCTTGCCTATGAGCATCTGGCTATTTCTAGTGTTATCTGGCCTCCCTGTCTCTGACTGAAGCCAGTCTTTCTTATGATCCTGTGATCCTGGTTGTGCCAGAATACCTGGGGAGTTGAGATGTAATTGTGGTGTGGGCTGTGTGTGTTTGGATCCAGATCTGATGCTCTGCACCTGGCACGGGTGGAAACTGGAAGGCGAGTTGATCTCTAGTTGTGCAAGGAATCTGTTCCCATGGTTGCAGCCGTCTGGTATATGGAGTACTGGGGCAAGGTTTGAGGTCCTACACGTGATTCTGGATGTCTCATGATACTTGGGGAGTCTAGCTGCAACTGGGTTGTGGGCTGTGTGTGTTTGGATCCAGAGCCAAGCTCTGTTCTTGGCACAGGTGGAAAGTGGAAGGCATTTATTATTATTTTAAATAATGCTTTTCACATAGTATACAATATGACAAATACCAAAAGAGAAAATAAGGAGGCATTATTAGTTTTTTATGACTGTTAACTACATTTCCACCAGCTATATCTTATTGTATAATTTAGTTAAATGTTTCTATGTAGAATTCCACTCATCAGCTATAGCAATCATATCTCTGTGTGGGATTTCACTTTTGGCACTTTTTGAGCAATAGATATGCTTTGATAACTCTACATCTTATGACAAAAATCACATGTTTATTCCAGAAGAAACTTGAAGGTAACAGGGGTAAGTATAATTTTACATATTTTATAATATGTAAATATATGCATATAATGATATTCTCATATATTATGTATATAGTACATAATATAATATTGTTTCCCTAGATATGAGATGTTATAATAAATCCATTATTATTTATAATCAATCATATATGATAATAAAAATGTATACAAAGCTTAACAAATGACAAAAAGATGTTGATATTTATTGTGAGTGGTTTTGTTAACAACAAATCAAAACCAAGAATAGAAATTATTCATGAGAAATCAATGATCAAATGTAAAATCTCCATTAATCCACTCAGAAACATGTCAAAGTCCTCATAATCAGACCAGTCTTGGTTGCAGTTTTGCTGTCCTCTGAGTATTTCCCTGGCTCTCTTTACTGCTAATAGAGAGTTATACTTGCAGCACCAATTAATAAATTTAAACATACAGTCTGCCTTATATAATTCCTGTGACTAGTTTACTAAGAAATAATAAACTTCCTCTCTGGTCCCAAAAACCTGGAAGAAGTCTCATTCTGTATCCTTGGCTCATAGGCACTTCTCACCCGTACCCTAACACTCTCCACCCCAGCGGCCAAGCTTCTCTACCCTTCCCCAGCTTCTCTTGTCTATATAAATCTTCCATTTAGACCATGCTCTCTGCTCTTTTCTTCTCTATGTCCTTGAACTCTCTCTAGATCCATTCACTCTCTATCCCCTTCTTTCTCACTTTTCTTTTGTTCTCTCCTCACATGTCAGTCTGGACCCTTTTAGATGCCTCTGGCTGAACTCTCCCTCATATCTACAATAAAAAATATTCTTCTCTACCATACCTCGGAGTGGCCATGTTCTCATTTTCATTCACTTTGAAAACAGACTTTTTTTAAAAAGTGAGTGTGTATAATTAAATTTCTTAGTTATGCTACAGATTTATGTCTTTCACAAAATATATAGAAATCTGTGGCAATGTTTTGTAATGATAATGTTTTATAATGTGACAGCATAATGCAGCAGGAAGGGATGTACTAGCAGCCCCATCCTGAAGCATCCCCCTTCTGTGCCAGCCGTACAATGGGAGTCTACTGTAAAATAAAATGAATCTGGGACATGAGAAGGGAGATGTGAAGGGAGTGGAGGAAGAGAAAGGAAGGGGACAAACAAGGGTAGAAAGAGAGAGAAGAGAGAAAAAGAGGGTAAGAGACCACCTACAAGGGGAGAGAGTTAGCAGAGGGAGAGAGAGAGAGAGGTACCTGGCTGATGCAAGGTATCTATTGGGCAAGGCCTAGAAAAATGCTAACAGTCATCAAGTATTATGACATAAAATTATAAGTTTATCAAATAAATGAATTAGAAAAAAACAATAGTGATCTTATCGGCGAAATTCTAGTAGTAAACTACAGAACATTTGCATAAAGCAACATATGCCTCAACAATTACAAAAATAAGTTGTGAAAAAAGAATTAATTATTAATTCATATATATTTGAAACATCAATTATGTAACAAGACTCACAATGATGGGATTACTATTCTTAGCTAGTCTATATAAAGAATCCATAGATTTGGAGTTGGAGAGTTAGCTCAGTGGCTAAGAGCAATTACTGCTTTTCTAGAGGACACAGATTCAGGAACTAATACTGACATAATGGCTTACAACTTTCTATAATTCTGGTTCCTGGTGATTCTAGGTGCTCTTGTATTCCTGTTGAGCATCAGAGACACATGCATTTACACACAGAGAGAGGAAACACAGATACTTATAAAAAAAACTCTTTAAGAATTAATAACAAAGATAAAAGTAAGCACTAAAAGTCGACAATATAAGTAAAGATATTTCAAGTGGGTCAGTAAAAACACCCTATAAGTATATGGAAAAAACAATTCTAGCCATGAGGGACATGCAAATCAAAACTATTCCAAAATTCCATTTCAGCCCAACCAGAACAGTTACAATTAGTAAAATAAACTAGAATTTTGGTAAAGATGCAGGAGAAAGGGTAACTGTTATATATTGTTGACGGAAAGGTAAATTATTAACTCTGTAGCCACTATGGTGATCGAGCATTGAGACTCCTTAATATATTAAAAAGAAGGTGGTAGATAAAAGAATTTTCTATGCAACATGTCAGGCCTGACCAGACAACCTGAGTTACCTGTGAAGGGAAGTCTCAAAGAATGTCTAGCAGATTGGAGAAAATTCTAGAAATCTGACTCTTATTGTTCTTGCAAGATTAGCAAGCAGTCTGTTAACACATTCTCTTCAAGCATCTTGTGCTACATGTGATAAAAGTATCTTCAAAATATTCATTCTAAACTTATATACACAGTAAAACTTGATGTTAAGTATTATTTTTAATTTTTAACAATTTGAGAATAAAAATATCATTTATCATTTGTTTATTTGAAAGTAGTCTCTGTGTCTTTGAAAAATACTTCTTTATCGGTTACTAGCCCTCTTGATTCAATAAAGTCAACTCATGTCATTGTCTTGCTTGTTCTGTTGAATGATTTATTTCATTCATTCGCTCACTATTTTCAAAAGATTTTTACACATTTATTTACATATCCCTCTGCACGTGTTTATTCTGCTGCATACTTGTGGATACTATTTTTGCCATTCTTTCAGTTTTCCTTCCAACTTTACCGCCACCTGTGCTTCTTAAAATAAAGTGGAATTTTAGCTTCAAATGATAATTATTTTTATATTAGGCCCCAAATGACTTAGAAACACTTTCTCACACTTTTGCTTTTGGAATTCTAAATTCCACTGCACAGATGCAGTGATAAGCTTACTTGTTTTGGGCTCTTCACTGCTGCCCCTTTCAATCTAAATGGAAGATTACTTCTCCACCACAAGTGTCATTTATAAAACAGTGTCTGATAATTCTGCCCTTTGCCATGCATTTATACATATGCAAGTATAGATCACAGATAGATGCTAGTATTTTAAAAACAGCTTCCTGGTTTGCTGTTTTCTTTTTTAATGTTTATCTTTTGTTTTCACAAAAGCTCCAGCCCTGCAAATTATATTCTTTTGAAGAATCTTAATTATGCCATCCATCTAACTGATTTTTTTTCTACAGCAATATGGTAGAACTTTAGGAACCTGTGGTTATTTTCCTATCGGTTTATTTTCATATTCTTTGTTTTTTTTTCTTTCTTTGTTGTCTTTCTTCTTTTCCTGATCATCCTCTTGTTACCGTTTTTTGCAAGTAACTTAGACCTCAATTCTTGTTTCTTTTACTTTCTGTTGTCATTGCTTTGTTTGTTTTTGAGGCAAGGTGCTACTATATAATCCAGGTTAGCCTGTAACATGAGATACTTTAGTTTCTGTTGTAGCGTGAAATAGTTAATGAGTACTCTATGCTACCACCAGCAAGTCACCAGCGAACAGGCCAGCCTGTTCTCAGCCTGGCAAACTCTTTGACCTGGATCTCTGAAACATGTCCACCTGGCTCACTAACTTCCCAACACTGGACGCTGCCATTCCAGACCCATGCTTCCAAATTCCCTTGGCTAATTGGGGTGCCCATCTTGCAAACCTACACTTTGCTGACACTGTACTTTTCTCTCTGGAGCCCAGCTGAGTCACAACGTGAAGAAAAACACCACACAAACTTAGCTTAGAATCAACAGGTAACACAATCGATGGGCACAACAGCTAGCGTCCTAATTTGTAAGCTATTCTAAGTTACAAATCCTCTGGTAGCGATCCCAGCAGATGAACCACCTGAAACGCAGGTTTCTGCTACCCACATTTTGTCCTCCATAAACTCTCCTGTGCAAAAGGCCCTACCTTTTCTCCTGCTTCCACCCTTCTTCTCCCCTACCCAGAAGTCCTGCTTACTCACCCAGTAATTGGCTGCTTGAAAACTTTATTCATTAGGGGGAAATTCTGCCACATTCTGGTTTTCCAGTGCTATGATTCTAGGCATGTACAGTTTTAATTCACAATGTGAATTTCTTGTTCAGTCATTGGATTTTTTTGTTTTTTGTTGTTGTTTTTGTTTGTTTGTTTGTTTGTTTTGTACAATGCTTTCAGGTTATTTTCTGGGGGTGTGTTTGTATTAGTTTTGTGCATTTTATGTCTCATAATGGGCCACAATTCTTGTTTGGTGTCTAAATGTTTGACATAATCATTTAAACTGATTGTTCTCAGCAGCCAGATTCTGTTTCTTCATAGAAAATTCCTAGAGAGAATCCTCCAGATTAAAAGGGTCACATTTAGTAATTCACAGATCTTTGTGGAGTGGGAATGAAGCTAGAATTCACAAACAGTTTGCATAGTGGGTTGGAGCCTCACTGTTTCTCCCTGGCTTTCTGTTCTATGTCTAGTGAAAGCACTCTTTGACTTCTGTACTCTTTACTTCATCTTAGTGTTGAACATTGATTTGATTTGTGTATCTTGGCGGCAATTGGGAGTGACCAAACTTCTCTTGATTTGTGACCAATGGCATATAGAAAAAAAAAATCAGTATAAAGAACCAGACTGAGAATTGTCTGAGGTCATCTATCTAGACATGCCATGTCAAGCCTGCTGAGCATCTAGTAATAACAGTGGGGTATCTATTGCTTAGGCATGAATGTATTTGGAGGACTGGGTAGGAATTCAGAAAACAGGTTGTGGATGAAAAATTATACAAATGGAACTTTAATAGGAATGAAATAAAAAAATATGCTTCTGTTAGAAAAATGAGTGAATCTGGGGAAATATAGTAAGCTACATGAACACAGAAATTTATAGCACTTGTAAAGAGGTTGTGTGGGTGTCTTAGTGATTGGTCTCATGGCGAATGGTATTGTACCCTTGAATTAGTGGGAGAAAAAAATCTGAGATTTCAATATTTGATTCTATTCCAATATCTAGATATTCTACATTACTTTTCTGCCATTCTTAAAGGATTATTTTCTCCTACATGTAGACATAAATGTAACCATTTCTATATCAGGGACCTTTTATATAAGGATCCCCTGGAATGACAATGTTCCCTCCAAGAACCAAGGCCTACCTAGCAAGAACCCCTTATCTTATATGAAAAGCCCTCTTCTGAGGTGTTAGGGCTGTCCAAGACTCCCAAAAATATAGCCTATTGCTATTGCTCTTGGTTGCCACCTAGAGGTAAAATGTAAGTCCCTATTGCTAAAAAAACACCATGCATATCAGAAACAGTGCATGCAATGAGAATTGACCTGAATCTCTCCTCCCTAAGAACTAGTTTTCATGATACCCAAAGTTACTATGAAAGCTTCCAAAGTAAGGAAAAAGTCGCCTACCCCATCCAGCCAACAACCAGCAAAGCAAGATTACCCTAATGGTACAGTAGTGGTACAAATAAATTTGCAGTAACAAACAGCTCTCTAATTGGACTTAGGCCAGCTCAAAAGGATGGGAGTCATGTCTGATAGAGTCACTCAGTTGTAAAATCAGAATGTCAATAAAGTTAGATCTGGCCTTGTTCAACTGTTATCAGTTACCCAGAGTGGTCTGTTTGCTTTGACAGCCTAGCTTCCAAAATAATCTGTATTGTTCTTATGTAGTGCCCACATCCTCATTTCCTCACCTGTAGCCCCTCACCTGCCCCTAGAAGAGTATCCAGAGAGCTTTCTCCCTGTGCAAGGTCTCCATCGCACAGGAAGATGCATGATCTTTGGTGTATATGCTAATAAACACAAACTCACATGTTGAGGTCAGACATAGTTCCCTTCATGGCCTTTGTTTCTTTGTACTGTAAAATTTAACAATGCCTATTATTGTAAACCAAGCAAACTATCCATCGCTAGTGAAGTCATAGATCTTGGAGGAGAGTGAATGTCTGCCACTTTTCTACACCAGCATAATTACTCTTAAATACTTAATTTTATATGCATGGATAAGTGTAGTCCTCACCCCTCATAAAGAAAACTTCTCTTTGTAACAGAAATCACAAATGATCAAAATACAGACTATTAAGGACCAGCCTTAGCATAAAGAGAGGTTGTGAGAAACAGTGTTTCTGGGACTGGTGGAAAAAAAAAATGACTTTAAGTCAAAGAGTGAATCCAAGCTGGCAGCCTATGTTCTGCTGGAGGAAGTTTTCCAGGCTGCATTCTGTTTTGCTTTCTTTCTCTCTAATCTACCTTTTCTGGACATATCCAGACTGCTTTCTCTCTATTTTCTGCTTGAAACAGTTCCTCAAATACTTCTCCTTTGCTAATCTAAAAAATTCTTTGGATAGCTCATTTCTTGCAGATCATAAGCTTAGTCTTCTATTTTACATATCAATCCAGTCTTCAAGCTTCCTTTTGATTATCCTATAAATCAGCATCCCATGATCCTAGACCCCTAATTATTTGGAGACAGCAAGCATACATTTTCTTTTAACATTGCAAAATAATTCAGAGATCTGCCTGCCTCTGTTAAGCATAGACTGACCATAAACTAGCTGGGTATGACCCTGTTCTGAAATTATCACTTCTTTCCAACTTTGTCCTGAAATTACCATTTCTATCACACTTTGACTTAAACTTGATCATTCCCAGACTGACACTAAACTCGGGAATCTGTCTGCCTTTGTAAGCATAAACAAACAAACAAACAAACAGCATATAGCTGGATGGGTTCTCCTGTGATTACTACTCCATAAATCTCCGGATCCTTTTCCTTAGTATCTTTTTGATAAGTTGGCTCACAGTGCAGCTGCTTTTGTACCTGTAGATTCATGAAGCGCCTCATAATTCATATTACATCATTATATTTTGCAGGGCTGATAATTGATATATTATTGAACCCATGTGTTTAGGGTTCTTGTCTACAGTCTTAAGGGTTATCTTTAAGTTCCCAGACTTTATCATTTTGCTAAGAAACCAGCCACACCTTCACCTCCTGGACCTATACTATCTCTGATTATCATGGAATCATTAAGCTAACATGGAGAACATTCCATGGCAGAACAGAAAATACATATATTATTTTACAAACAAACTTATGCCCACAGCAGCCATCAACACCCACCCCTGCTGGCCATGACCCAGGGACAGGAACCATGTCATTCTGTTTCTACCAAGTTCATGCCAGACACAGCATCATCCACCTCCCACTTTTTTAAAGATTTTAAGAGTGCCAATGTTGAGTGTACTGCAATTATTGGGCACTGGACTTGCTTGATACAGAATAGAAGAAGAAGCAAAACTAGTAAGAATAAACCAATTATAATTCCTCAATTTATCAACAAAGACATCCAGGATGATGAAGAAGTGAACTCATACACAGCAGCACTGGTAAAAGTAGTAGACACTTTCACAACTGAAGTGGATCCCACTCTAAAGTTAATAATATCCATGCTCTTATGATATAGAGAGTCAGTATCCAGAGTCAAATTAGAATTGTTCCAAAGCCTATTTAAATGAGACTGAATTTTAGATCACTCCTGTTTAAAGGTATTATATTCCAAGGATGTTACCTAAACCCAATGGAACAATGAATGGCATTGCACTGAAAGCATGATCTTAGTCTTTTGAATCTTATTCCCCATAAATACAATTCCCTGTCAGTATTCTCTTGGATAATGAGTGCTATTAACACATTTTTGGATAACTGATCTTACATGATATGCTGTGTGAATTTCTTTAAGAAAGGATGTAGTGGACAAGGCAAAACTAGAAATCACACCTATTAAGGCTGTGATCCCTGTTATGAAGACTGCAACAATTCTTTTAAATTTCTTGAGAGACAAGGTAGCCCCATGCAAAGCCTCTATAAACACATCTGGCTGAGATGAGCAATTTCTCCTGAAAAAATACGGCTACATTATGGGTGAGACCCAGTTCAGAGTATACCAAGCTCTGGTTGCCAATTTAGATGTTGTACACAGAGTGGGTCCCTCACAGCCAGCCAGCTGCAGAGGATTAAGAGTTTCCAGGACCTCCCCTGCTCCACCAGGAGAGTTGGAGACTGGGGACCTCCATCTACATTGCTTTTGGTGACTGATCTCAACTTCCTTTCTGTATAGCAAAGGACCTGTGGAATAGTTACTTCAGGGATGTAGAGAGGGGGTAATGCATAAGTTAAGCCTGTAATCATTTGATAGGCATCATGTCAATGGTCCATTGTTATAGGCCTAGAAAAGAGGCAAGGATGCTAATGGAATTTTTGTCCTGGAAGGAAACCTTTACATGGGAAGTCACCTATGTTGCATTAAGGAAAGCAAAGGGAAAAGTTGGGGGACATTTATTTCACCTGCTGAAGAAATATGAAATAGCTGAGAAAGAAGACACCATGTTAATTATGTATCTGGAACACGCAGTAACAGCTTCTCTGTGAAAAAAGACAAACTGGCTTAAGTAGGTAGTATTATTTCATTAATTAAGGATTAAACAATGCTTATTAATGTAGTTTTTTTCACTTGTGGAAGATAAACTAGAGTAGATTGCCTAAAGCTTATAAAAATCTTTTTAAGTTTTAAAAAAGACAAAACAGTTTCCTATCACCATCTAAGTTTGGTTTATTTCTGCATCTCTAATCTTCATATCTTATATTACCAGCCTTGATCACTTTCCTCAACCTTCACACACGTTCTAAGACTATGGGACACCTTCTGAAATTCAAAATAATCACTTTTCCAGTCCTTTCCATGCTTTATCAGACAATCAAACACTTTGTCCCAACATAATTTTCTGAAGCTCAAAGGAATTTTTAAACAAATTGAAAAAAAAAAAATTAACCAATATTGGGTAAAAAAAATCACACAAAAATTGTTTTAGGTCTTCCTGTTATGAGAGAAGAATAAGTATTTAAAGAAATTTTAGACAAAGAAACATGAAAATTTTAAGTTTTGGATGAGCTGTGTTATTCCAAGCTATCAACAGCAAGATTTTACCCAGTACTCTCTGTCTGGTGGGTTCTTGCCACATGGATGTCATCTGTGTCTGGCCTAGCAGAGGTTACAGGGAGGGGGAAGGGGAAGCCTACTCCAGCTGCTTGCATCAGCAGCTTGCAGGTCTGGGCTAGGAAGGTGTGGCAGGTCTTCCCCTCATGTACCCATTAGCTATTTCACCATAACTTGGGGAGTAGCTGGTTATGCCACCCTCTACAAACCCTAAAAAGTAGAACAGGAAATGAAAAGTTAGGCTAACATGCCTGGTGGCACTCTTTCGGCTAGGCCTTAGGTATGTTCCTATCTTTTCTTTGTTGCAGCTTGATAGGCATAAGCATACCCTGTTGCCTTTTGCAAAGGCCTCTAACAGGATCAAAGCTCATCTTCAGCATCTAGTCTATGACAAGATCTGGAGTCATCAGAAAAGCTCCCATTGCCTGAGTCTCTTCATTATAGCTTGAAGGGAAGGGAGGATATCACATAAGGTTGGAAGTCTCCTCTATTTTCCTGTTCCACCCAATGCAAAATTGCTGTGCTTTGAGCAACATTGGAAGCAAGTTCTACACCATTAAGTGTGGAGGGAGTAGATGTAGTGGGGCAATTTGCAGGCCAATCTTTGTCAGCTGTGCAAGAGACATCTGTTCCAGTATCTAAAAGGATTACTTGAACCAAAACTTCCCTCTCTTCTGGACTGAGTTTGTATTGAACTTACCCCTAACACCTAATAGCAATAACAACGTTTGAGCAACTCTCTTTTATGCATGAATCTGTACTGTTTTTGTGTGCGACTACAGCATGGTTTTTATTTCTCCTTGTAAGGGTCTGTTGTTCATCAAAGAATGATACCCCAGACTCACATAATATGCAAAAGGAAGGTTTTTATTCTACAGAAGACCAGAATGTGGGGTTCTTTGTTCTAAGATGGAGAGACCCTAAAGTAAGCTCTCAGGCCCAATTTAAAGCACATTAGGGGAATTCCAAAGTAGGTGACCCATATCTTAATCTGTTGGTTCCATCTCTATGGAAATTCCAGAACCATTACTGGGATTTGGGGCTGGAAACTCTTGCTGGAGAAGTCTGGAATGTATTGCTGAGGAAGTATGGAAATTGATGCTGGCCCATTGTTCTTGCCTTAGGCCAGGAATGGGGCAGCTCCTGACTAGCTGCCTGGATTTTTTGTGTGTTTTGTTGTTGTTGTTGTTTTCCAGTAACTGACTTGCCTGGGCTTGCCTGGACTTGCCCATTTCTTGGAAACAAAGATTTAGGCCTAGTTTCCTTAACTGCCCATTTGAGGCCTGTCATTGAGTTAGCCTATCTCATACCTCTCATCCTGTGTTGACACAATCAATAACTCCTGTAATTACATATATTTCATGTAAGGAGGTAGAGCTTCTGCCAAAAATTAGCCCCACTGAAGGACTCTAAGGGATTTTTCCAGTTCCACACCCTCCTTACAGCTTCCCCTCCTGCCCAGGGTCAAGGTGAGGCCATGTTCCATTATATACCCACAGGAACATTCTTGAGCAAAAATTTTCAGAAAAACTGGAGAATGTACTGACTGATCTTGATCTTCTGGAAAGTCCCAGGAAAAGTTCAATGATCTGCCCATGCTTGCTAGCCAATTGATTTAAAGGTCAATATGCTTAGCCAGTAAGTTTGAACTGTAACCTTGCTGATGCAACCTGTGAGGCTAAAATGTAAAAAAAAAAAAAAAAGAAAAGAAAAAGAAAAATACTTCTTGTAATAGCCATTTGGGATCACCTTCTAGTCACTTACTTTGAGGGACTGATCGAAAGTGGACCAAGATGCACTGGAAAATAAACTTCTTGCTTTTGCATCAATTGGCATCATAGTATCTCACTTGGGGATGTCTCGAAGTAAGTACCACTGAAAGGGTCAGGGTTTTTACACCACCATGACCATGGGCAATGAACCATGTATCCATGTGGTTACTGGTAGAGAATCAGGAGTTAATGTGACTGAGGATGTGGAACTGAAGTCAAGTCTTATCTCTCTGGGGTGGCCTGACATAAGGAGTTGACTGATGTCTTGGTTTACTGGAGTAATAAGATTCATGCTGGCCACCATTATTTGAGGTGTCTGGGGCTGGGCCACTTGACAATTCCCTTTTCCATTTTTTCTGAAATTTAGATCTACAATCTCTCTGCCAATGGTAATCTTTCTGGCAATTTGAGCACAATGTAACTAGACAGTAGCCACTGCAAGGCCCATAGCACTCTGCACCAGTGCTTTTCCACCTTACCTCCACAAGAGCATTGGCTGCTTATGTGCCTGGGCCCTCCACAATTGAAACAAAGGCCAGAGCTTGGATTTTTATTTTTAGATTTTCCTTTTGAAATGGTGAAAGCCCCTGGGAAAAGGCCACCATTACAAGCCCTTGTATCAGTGAGGGTACAATCAGTACAAAGGCAAACAAAATCTGTAATACATTGTAACAGAGAATAGCCTTTTATGAGACTCTTTTCTAGTTTCTATTTCTTTCTAACTTTTATTTTCCAAGTAGTGCTCAAAAAGAGAGAATACTTTTTCTCATTATAATACTTATCAGCCTCCTCTTCCAAAGCTAGAGCATTACTTGGATCAAATCTCTCATCCTCTTATTCCATTTCTGAGATCTGACTAATTGTAGTCCATAAGAATAGAACATGCTCAATCATTTCTTCACCCTCATGGGTCTGTGCCCACTTGTGAATGTCTATACTGACCTTACAACATGTATCAAGGCTCAATGACCCTTCTTCAGGGAAACATGGACTAAACTTCTGCATAAATTCAAAGAAATCTTGGAAAAGCCTTGAGTACATCTGGACATCTTGCTACTACCTGCTTGTTTCAAAACCTTAATGTGTATTTCTATGCTTTTGGAATTTGCTTGATCCATTTTTATTTACCAAATCTTCACCCCTTTCCCAGGATAATCTCATACAAAGGATTCAGGGATCTCATGACACCCTGAGCAAAATTTTACCCAACACACTTATCTATCCTTGTTTCAGTCCCTGTTCTGGATGTCACCAACCAAAGACAAGTAAGACTTAAAGAAGGGTTCTGAGAGAAGAGATACCTGGAAGCAGTGAAACAAACAATTCAAAGCCAATTGGTGAGTTCAAGATGGCTACCTATGCTCTGCTACAGATAGCTTTCCAGCTTGCTTTCTCTCTTTTCTGCTTTTTTTTCCCTCTCTGTTCTGCCACACCTTTTCTCAGAAACCTTCTCCAAGCTGAAGCTGGGCCTTGGCAGCAGACTTATGAAGCCTAGACCCAACTGATACTACCTTACAACTTCTATACACAATAATTGGAGCTCATTGAAAAAGGAGGGAAGCAGAATGATTGAAAGAGATAGAGGGTGGGAAGTTTGCTCTGAGATCATGTCTCCTGTAACTGTCAGACAAGCTATGCCAATGCTATGACATGATCTGAAACATGGTCTCAAGAAAGAAGACACCAATGAACATTCTAATGTGAAGGGGGAAACCTCAGGAGTCTTCAACCCTAAAAAAGGCAACCAACAATGCTCATAGTGGGAGAAACAGTCTTTCCCAAAAGAGAGCAAGTTTTTAACCAATACCAATTAGTAAGTTCTATAAATATATATATACAAGTAATGTAAAATGGACTGAGAAAGTTATATTTATAAGACATTTTAGAATATTTTATTAAAGAAATATTAAGTTAATATTAAATTAATGACATTCATGGAGATTCCAGTAATAGAATTAAAGAATTCCATTACTTTTAATTAAAATTAAAGAAAAAGATGACATGAATTTGAGTGTGATGCAGGGTGAGTACACAGAAAGTGTTGAATGGGGAAAAAAGGGGAAGGTGAAATGATGCAATCTTAATTTAATGATTTCTGGAGAAAAGTGCAAGCCAAAGTCCCCTTCTAAAGCAACTCTAGTACTCAAGTTCAGGATTATTGGAACAATCATGTTGTTAAGCTATAAAGAGACTATAACCAAGGCTTTAGCCATAAAATTTAAAATTCATCTGGGTTAAATTCATCCTAGAAAAAAAAATGCAGTTTGCCTCCTTTCACCTTGGTGAGTCTCTCTCTTCTTTGTTAGCAAATTTTCATTGGCTTCTTAATATTATAGCTTTATTTCTGAGTTCCTTGCCCCAACCTATATAGTCTGTTGCTTGCTTCATCATGGCATTGACTTCTAGATACAACAATTTCAAAACAAAATAAAATTTGTTTGAAAATTTTTCCGCCTGTTTCCCCATGGATGATATTTTCAAGCCAAACACATCCTCTAAAATACTTTTATATCCACTTGCCAAGTGTTCCACCAAAATGGAACTTCTACATGCTTACTTGATAATTCCTATTTAAGTCACCCCTCAAATTTTCTATTTGTATGTGCTGACTGGACCTTGTTTTTTTTCTGTCATTTCTTGGGTCCAATTTCTTATCTTTAAGAGAATGCATCTCTGCTCTTGTTTACCAACCAAAGCCAGTGATCCACTATCAGGGCTTCCTTTATTGGTCCCTACCTATAAATTCCTAGCTCATGATTGCTTCATCTGGGAAAGTATTTTTTCTCCTCTTTGTCCTTTCCTTGATCTGACTCTCATTTTTATTGTCTCCCTTGTGTTTCTATTCATATTCCTCTACCTAAGTGTCAGCCCAGTCTTACTGCTTTCATATGTTTTGACTTTGGTTATAAATTTTATTTTATACCAGTAAATTATGAATGAATTGCAGAACTAAGAACTCTTGAAGGAAAACAGGCTTAAAACTACAGTATACCCTTTCTGTGTGTTGCTAATAAATACACTTAAATTAACATAGCTAACTTTAAATGGCAAATTCATTAATCTACTGTCCAGGCCCTCCACCAATATTTCCTTTTAGTGATTTTTTTTCTATGCGTAAGAAGTAGATGCTCCAAAAGGGCTGCAACTCAGAGACTCAATAGGTGGCCCAGCTGCCTCAGCTTGGGCACACAGACAGATTTTTGGACAGCCTATATTGTTTGCTTAGTAGGTTTTTCTCTGTCAAAAGAGAAAATGTTGAATTGTTAGAGACAAATACTCAAATAAGCAGCAGGAAAATAATTCTCAATACATGCTTATAACCTTGTAGGATTCTGCGTCAGTTTCTTTCCACAATACTCTGCCTTAGCCCAAGGCTTTAACAGGAAAGGACAGCATTAACCCCATTTGTCTCCATTTAAGGACCACGCCTGATTTTGAAAAGAAGACCATAAGCATCAGCTCCAGGAACAGACCATAAATTCCAGAAACAAGGTCATCAAACCCTGTCCTAAAGAACAGCCTAGGGATAAACACAAAAGTAGAGAAATATCTTATCTCAGGATGGGCCATCTGTGAAAAGCAGCCTTATTTCATCCTATAGCTAAACACTCATGACATAGGACTGCAAACTACTGACAACCTATAACCCCTAGCATCTACCAATGAAAGTTTACATTACTTAATCCTTCTATAGATTTCCCCCAGTTTCCTATAAAAAGGCCTATGTGTCTTTGTCTGGGGTCACCATTTAAAAAAATGGTTGATCTCCACATGATGGTTGTTTCTGCAGAGTGAATGCTCTTTGGTTTTGTATACTATCTGAGCCTGGGTTCTTCCTTCAGCAATTTTTCAGACCACTAAAAAACACATCAGCTTTCTGGGGAAACATTTAATGTACAAATTAGAGCAACTGCAAATAAGATCTATGAATGACCATAGCTATAGTTCTCTTACTTAGAAG
This sequence comes from Rhynchomys soricoides, assembly GCA_019843965.1. Taxonomy (NCBI): domain Eukaryota; kingdom Metazoa; phylum Chordata; class Mammalia; order Rodentia; family Muridae; genus Rhynchomys; species Rhynchomys soricoides. The sequence continues at coordinate 149,664 of JADRCH010013317.1, forward strand.
CACAAAACAATAAGCACACTGTCCAGATGTGGACTACAGTCTTGGTTAGGTTTTCATTTACCTCTTCCACATCAGTAGAAGAAGCTCTCTGACACAGCTGTCTCAATTCTCATTTTCTAAGTCATTACCTATAAAGAAATTATCTCTGATTCCAAAATGAAAAATTTCAGTTAGTGCCATATAGGAATAGATTTTTATCATAATTTTCATTTTAAGATAAGACATTTAATATGCTAAGCCATTTAATAAGAAAAATAAACTGCTAGGACCAGGCCCTTGTTCTTGGAAAAAGCTTATAAGAACTGTCTTTCTAATTGTCAAGGTTACTGAAAAGTGCCATGTGAAGTCTGATTCTCAGCCAAACACAACACTCGGTGGAAAGAGATTCCAGTAATGGAATCTCCATAGGTGTCATTATTTATTATAGTTTGCATAAAAGTTCCACAAAGGAAAGATGATACCAATTAGGATTTTCTGGGAACACTACTGTTGGAAAGGATGTCTAGAGCCTAGCACAGCCTATCTCCATCCTAGTGAGTGACTCTACATAAGCTGTACTATGCCTAGAAGGACACATTCTATTTTAAATGTCTCTACAGAACAGATATTATAGTACTTGAGCAAAACTACATTCTTCATCACCAGAAAGCTGATAGATTTATCTGTATACTATAAGTGTTCATGGAAAAAGTTCACTTTTACTGTACAAACTTAATCCACTCAGCCCCAAAAAGAAACAAATAATAATAATGCTGAAATTGACGCTACTTATGACAGGAATTACAACTAAATCAATTTAAATATGTTCAGGTCAATCTGGATCAGATACCAAATACCATATACCAAAAACTTTATTTAATATAATTGAGTATAAGTAGCTGAAAATTACAGAAAAAAAAGTAAAGATCTGGTTATTTTGAGAATCCTGTGATATAATTATTTGTCCCTGGCTGATCTGACAGCATGGATATTAATTCACCTTATTTCTTATACAAGGTCAAGCTGGGTTCCATTTGTGACATGGTAGTTAAAATTTTGCAGGATATGAGTTGAGCCTGTTTCTTGGTGCCAGGAAAGGAGACTCAATATCTCCCCTCTCGTTGGTTACACTTACTCTACACAGCTTTGATAGACTCTTACTTTCTAGGCTGTTTTCCAAAGCCAGAAAATAACAGGATGAAACTTCTATCAAGACAAATTTGACGGTTCTTCAGCCAGCCACTGGCAGCCACATGGACAGCCTAAATCAGCACCATTTTAAAACAGAATGCCCTGCTTAAACAAGCAAATAATTCAAAGTGAGCACTCAGCCAGACATTCCTTGAACCTGCTTTGGTCTCTGTTTCCTTAACGTGCATTCATGCATGTCTCAGTAAATGAGGAAAAGGGAACTTGATATGATGTTTGCTGAATCAATGGCAACAAAAGCAATAAATTGACTAATGAAAATAGAACTATAAGAAGTTAACTTCTCCTTTAAAGACAAATAATGAAGTTTGATGAATAGTTGATATTAACAACTTTCTAGGCACAAAATAAGTGAATAGACACACAGTTGTCATATAAATATTCTGCTTGTCTTTGGGTTGCATCGGTTAGAGCCCCATAGTGCTGGTATAATTTTCATTTTCTATGTCATCACCTATAAAAAAAATTACCTATGATTCCAGAGTGAAGATTTCAGATAAGAAGACATTTTTAGTCACACTTCACTTTGAGATAAGACAATATTTAACATGTTAAGCCATTTAATAATAAAAATAAACTGCCAAGGTCCAGGCCCCTGTTATAAGGAAAAGCTTACAAGAATTATATTTCTAATTGTCAACATTATTGAAAAGTGCCACATGAGGTCTGATTCTCAGCCAAACACAACTCTCAGGGGGAATAGAATCTATTTCTATAATCTCCATAGCTGTCATTACTTGTTACAGTTTCCATAAAAAACCCCACACAAGGAAAATCATGCCTCTCTAGTGTACAATCCCATACTTACTCTCAGTTTAAATGGAGATGGAACATGAAAACTCTCTCTACCACAATCTTATTATGCACCTTCCCAGACAAACTACTACATACTTGTTTCTTCTCTTCATCCCAGCTACCTCCTCCTGGCTTCCCTACAGCATTTAAGTTTGGATACGTAACCATTAAAATCATCTGTAAAAGGATAGACTCAGACATGTCAACACAAGATGCCATATATTCCCCTGATTTCATGTGTGTTGACACCTACTTAAAATATGTTAATTCTCTCTATAGGAAGCAGGGAATTAACCTTGACACAGGTTCTCTTTCTCCATCCCCTTCTGTTCTTTAATGTGCTGATTCATAGATCAGTCTGATACAGCAGCCTTCTGTCAACTTTAGCCTCTAGAACATAGATGCAAACTCTTAGATATCCATCCTCTTATTCTACCATTTGTAAACACACAGAAAAGCAGTAGTGACTATGTCTGGGTGTAACCACATGACCATTGACAACTTGCTCTAAGCCCTTAATGAGAACCCCTGAAGGAAATCTGCTTGCTAAATTCCTTGAGTCCTCTAGTTCTATTTCTTTATAAGTCCTTGACCTTGACTTGCCTTATGTCAGGACAGGTTCCCTTTTCCTTTGGCATAGGACGTAAACTATTATTTCCCATGGCATCTGCAAGTAATACTCCCCCTCTATATTTTGTTGTGCTTTTTCTATAACTCACCCTGACAAACAGACCCATACATAGCATCTCTACTAGTCATGACTCTCCTGGAGAGAGGGTATTCAGTAGTCATAAACTACATAGGTCAGACATGAGCTGAGGTGAGTTTGGAGTATAAACAAACTACCTTTCAATGAATATCTGGCAGGTCAGATACTTGTATATTAAGCTATCTACCAGGATGAAGAAGGGTTTGTGAAAAGAATATTACAAATGTCTAACATCAAATCACTACAAAGTCTTCTGGGCAGGATTACAATTTATAACCACTGTTGTAAAAGATAGCTTAATACTAATTTGAAAATAATATGTAGCTGTTTTTTATAACATTGACAGTTAACTAGAATAGTTTCTTCATTATCAAGTCTTACATTCTGTGGTTTCAGTTACTTGTATATAGTTATGATCTAAAAGGATTAATGAAAAATTCTAGAAATAAATAATTGATGTTTTATTTGTCAATCTCAATGGCATAATGAAATTGTCTACCACTCTATGCTATCCATACTGGAATGTGAATTGTCTCTTTGTCCAGTGTATTTACACAGAATTTATCAGTGGGAGGAGAGAGAGTAAGCAAGGGTGGGTACACATTTACATAAGTTTTGACACTGCTATGTACTGCTATGTATGCTTGTTTATTCCTACTTTACAAATAAAATGTTATATATATATATATATATATATATATATATTAGATTGTTTATGTTTACAAAATGAATAGCATTATAAAGGGGTATTCATTTAGCATTCTGAAAGGGACATGGCACCTACAATCAAAGACTTGAATAATAAGGGTTAGCTGATAAACTGTATGGGTTTTCACTCAAATGCATCTATCAGAACATAAATACACTCAGGAGGCCCCTCTCCTCTCAGGAGAGGAGTACTCTCCTGAGTACTGCATCTGGCTAGGGAAGGGGTCAGCCTTCTTGCTTTCATGTTCCCAAGGTCAGCTCTCCCAAGATGCCCAAGTGACAAGTGGGACCAGTGCAGCACCACTCTTCTGAGACATCAACGTGTCTCCAGATGGCAGCCCATACCAGGGACATCCAGCTGGCCTCTAATAGTAACAGACCCATGCTTCTGAAGGACCACAGGCCCAGGCTTGTCCTTCAGTGACAGCACAGACCAGGACCCCACAAAGATCTCAAGTGGCATTACTGACTACTCACATCAGTCTGTTCTTCCCTACCCCAGTTCTACCTCTCTTCATTGTGCCCACACCACATCCTTCTATTTCTCTTTCTCTTCCATTTCTCCATCACTTACTTGTTCCTCTTAGTAACAGTGTCTCTGGGTTTCTGAAATCATCTCAGGAGTGCTATGCAGAGGTGTAAGACAGAGGTTGTCTTGAGCATGGTCTGTGCCCCTCTAAGTCTGTACAAGGACCTACTGGTACTCATTTCAGAGTAGCTCTCTGTCCAGAACCCATGGTGCTAATCTGACATGTCAAAAAATGTCATGGATGCCAAGACCAGCTTTGACATCTACAGGGTAAGCCAAGATAGGAAATAAGATGTGGTGTTGGTGATTGGAGTCACTGCTGAGGGTACCGTATGGGGTCACCACTAAGAGTGGATGGCTTGGGGATTGGTCCAGATAGTGACCAGCAGTACCTGCTGCATATGGCAGGTAGTGATGATTAGAGAAATTACTTATCAGACTTTTCTTTTTGGGAACAAAGCTTGATTCATTGGGGATGGCACGCTGAATAGACAGCAAAAAACATCAGAACACTTTTAACTATTAGGGACTGGTGAGAAAAAAAGGAAAGAGAAAATTCACACGCACACACACACACACACACACACACACACAAAGACACACACACCATGGTTGAAGTGAAAGTCAGACTCCAACAACTTCATACATACAAATACATATAAATATGCATACATATATACAAACACAGATGGATAGTTAGACATATACATATTCATACATTGAGTAGATGGAGCAAAGCCACAGCAAGCTGGTTCCAAACATTTCACATATACATATACACATATGTACACATAAACATATATACACTTATGTGGTGGATGAATGGAAAAAAGTTCCAACAAGCAGGTTCCAAGCATTTCATGCATGCACATACACACATACACACACACACACACACACACCCCGTAGGTGAATTGAGCAAATGCCAGCACACACCCACACGAACTTTACACATATACATACGAACAGATTTGATGGATGCAATAACCTTCCAACAAGCAGGCTCTAAGTATTTTGCATATACATACACATTTGCACATATACATATATACACATACTTGGTGGATGGAACAAAGTTCTAACAACTTTATTGTTTCCTCCATAGCTTAAATATCTCAGAAAAATCTTTCCAATAGTACAAAATTGAAATATGATTATGTTTTAGTTTTTTTTCTAATGAATGACTATGAAAAAGCAGTATGTTCCTCAAAACCTTACAAGAAATAGTATAACATAGTACAGGTAAAGAAAACAAATTATTCCCAAGAACCCATGTACATTCAGAACTGAGCAACTTGTAATAGTTTAACAAAGTGTAAGCAAGTAGGGTAGTTTTCTCAGTTTCTCTTATTGACAGGCAGCAATCTACAGATACAAAGAAAAGATTAATTATTTTATTATTCATTTTAAAAGTAATCTTATAAAATCTTAAAAGAACCACAAATCTAAACTTTTATATAAAAATCAGTCTTATCTACTTTAAATCTTCAGAACACATATCTACTCATCAGTAATTTTTAGCAAGTTATATTAGAAAACTGAGGGCAAAAATGGTCATAAGAAATCAATCAACACCAGTCCAGCCACAGTGAGATTCACCTCAGCCAGTGCTGCCATTTTTCTTGTTCCCTAGCTTAATGATTAAGAGTGTGCCTTTCTGAACTTCAAATTGTTCCCTGAGATTTTCTACATCAGAGCCAGTAGCAAAAACATCTTAACTTAGCTTCACAAGCAGTTTTATTTTTCCAAATGCTTCCTAAGGGTGGTGGTCATTGCTGACAATCTACATTTTAAAGTTCTTCTCTATGGAGGTGATTGAATCATAATTCTGTTCCAGCAGCAATGCCTGAAAGAGATCTAGCATTATTATTATGCCAGAGGTACTGCCAGTGAGAGAATGGAGGCCCACTCAGTGTTCATACAACTCTTAGATTAAAAGGGATGTGAAGGCAACAAGCAGAGCAAAACTCCATAACAGCATGAAGTCCTCAGGACATGTAGTCCTTGGGGGCCTCACCAAGGTGCACCCATCGAGGGTATGCTAACCAGTGGGCCATATTACATGAATTCTAAAGCCATTTCTTGTTAATCCTACACAACACTAATGGTTATCTCAGGCTCACCTCTTGCCCTGCCCACCTAAGTCACCCCATGTGAGGATCACCTGTCTCAAACTCACTCTCCCACAGGGCTCTCAGTCCCAGGCAGGGATTCTTCTAGTCTTTGCTTTTTCTCATCATGGTATCCTTGGGGCCTGTGTGGCACCTGATGGATGGTCATCTTAGGCTACCTCTGTGTTGAGCCCCATGGCACCAAACTGATGGTCATCTCAGGCTCACAGTTTTCAGGGAATGTTAAGATACTAATCATTGAGATGTTCATCGGTCAGAACACTTAGTGTTCTGACCTAACCTTTAGTTTAGACATAACCTTTCTCCTCTTTGCCACCTACTGACAAATATCATACTGCAGCCGTATCTGTGATGTTTCTAGGGGCAGGAAAGATAGTTTATTTTTAATTAATGAGAAAGTATATACATTATACTGATTGGTGAAGCAATTTTTACATGCAAACATTTTTACAACCTTTAAATCAAGTGCAACTTTTTTGTACTCTCAAGAATCTGCCATTTTGGCAAACATATTCAAACAAATTTCTCTGAGCCTCATGAATATGTACCTTAGTATATAGCTCTTTTCTATGGTAGTCCTCTGTGCAGAGCCTCTTGTGTAATGTGGTACCTCACCCTGATGAATCTACCATCTGGTAGCACTATTCTACTCTCAATTTCTTTGAAATCAGTGCTTTAAGTTTGCAGAACATGGGGTAATTGACTGTGTCTGGCTAATTTAAAAATGATTTCCAGTTCTATATATGATGAGACTTAATTCTGTTTTGTGGTTGAATAGTATTCCACTGTGCTCATGTGACCCATTATCTTTATTCATTCATCTGTATAGGTGTTAATCAGGGTTTGCCCATTTCTAGTTATTATGAACAGTATAGCAATAAATGTGGGAATTCATGTGCCCCTTTGACAAATTGATTTTATTTATATTATACTAATTGTTGCTGTTTCCAAAAAGCACAGAAGTTCTTTCTTTTATATTTTTTGAGGAATATCCATATTGGATTTAGAAGAAAATGTAAGCATCAAAAGTTATACTAGAAAAGATAGAATATAATAGCAAAGCACAGTTTTCTATAAAAAACAACTGGCAAACTTGACAAAGATGGAAATACCAGTTCTAGAAATAAAGCATCTAATTTAGTATTTTATTTTTATTTTTGAAATTATAATTGCATAATTTCCCTCTTCCTTTCCTGCCTTCATCCCTTACCTTGGCACATTCTGGTTCTCTTTCAAGTTCATGGGCTCTTTTTCTTTAATGGTTGTTATAAATTTCAAAATATATAAATCCAACCTGTTCAGTTCATAAAAAGTTACACACACACAGAAAGAGAGAGAGAGAGAGAGAAAGAGAGAAAGAGAGAGAGAGATTATCTCAGTCTTGAGTATTTAGTATTGGATAATTAATTGAAGACTCTTTATAAACAGCATGACTCTTGATTACATTCTACATATTTTCCTTATTTCTACATATAAATACACTTTTAATTTCTCATCACAAAAACTTCTCTTTGCAAGAGATAGAGACCATTACAGAAAACCCTTGATCAAAATGCAGAGAACCTACCTATTGTGAATAGTATAGCAATAAATATGGACATGCCTACGCCCCTTTGAGAGATTGATTTCATTTTCCTTATATTACTAATAGTTGGGATTTCCAAGTAACACAAAAGTTCTTTCTTTTATATATATTTTGTGGAATATTCATATTAGATTTTGCACAACTGAATTGTGTAGAACCATAAAATAGAATGAAACCCCATCATTGATAGAACTTGAAGTCATTATGGTAAGTTAAATTAGCCAGACACAGACAGTGAAATATCCCAATTATACATAATTTCTGCACATATTGGATGTACTAGACAAAGAGCCTGTGCAGTACTCACTCCTATGATATTCCTACCCCACAGTTGTTACAACTGAAGCTCAGAGATCAATGAGTTAGTTGGGCAGAAAAATTAAAATAAGCAAAGGACCATGAAATTTGCTGTCAGATGAAGCATTTATATTGGAATGAAACATAAGTGTGCATAGGTATGCATAGGTACACATGTATTGAGATGCACATGAAAGGAAAAATGGACATCAGAAAGATAGATGGGAAGGACATCCTTATACTCTAGAAAGAAGGAGAAAATACGGAGAAAAATGAAGAATGTGCAGATTTTATTTACCTTTGATTTATATTTTTGAAATAGGAAATACGAAGAATGAAGGAATTGCAAAATGTGGAAAGATGGAAATAGGAAAATGTCTAACTTCTACTTCAGGAAGTTTAATGAATAAAGAATTTTTAAGAATGTGTTCAGTACATGAAGAGGAAATAAAAAGGGTAGACGGTGATTTTCAAAAGCATCAGCATGGTCACTGTTCCACTGCCCTCATCCTGGCACATTTGAAGAATGTGGGTCTTGAGGGACAGGGTAATTCACATGGAAAGTAGGTATCAGCTAGGAAAGAATTTGAGTAAGTTTTCCTTTACAAAGTGGTGAAATTGAGATATTTTTTGGACAAATATAATTAAGCTATTGCAAAAAGATACTCTCTAGGTAAATTTATACAGCCTACACAAAAGTGTGTATGGGTACCACTGGCAGCATAAATGTTGTGCAGTTACTTTTTGCCAAACAGTTTTCTAAAGCGTATTTAGATGTTATGGTAAAGCAGTCACCCTTACTGCCCTTAGAAATATGATCTGAAGTGGAAATTTATGTTTTCTTTGAAAAGTCAATTATGTCAAATGAAAGGAACACTTTGCTGAAGTGGACACTGGTGAGAGGATGTTTTGCTAAAGCAAGCATGTGGAAGGGCATGTGATGAAGGATTCTTTGCTAACAACCATTCCACCTTATATTGCGTAGTTGGGCTCCATTTGTCAGGACTCCACAGAGAGAAACACGCCAAGAAACTTCGGGTAGTGTTCTTGCAGTTTCTTGATGCTTCCGCAGGCTCAGGCTAATTGGCAGTGATATCAGCTGATACAGAGTCATGTGGAGTTTTGGCTAAGGCAGACTCATGGCTGAGAAAAGACACATGGTGAGGCAAGACCAGAGGGAAGATACATGTTTGGAAGGAGTATAAATAGGACTCAAAGGACAGTGACAGGGCTTAGTCTTGAGTCTTTGCTAAGAAAGGCTGTGCAGAGAACTTCTGCTGATGGGTGCTGATTCAGCTGAGAGCTGGCTGTATCTCCTAGGTCATGTGACTGTATCTCTTTTGTCATGCCACTGCTGCTGATTCATGTGTGCTATCCTGACACTACAGAACTGGACTACTGGTGCATCCTTGAAAGTGTTTGCTGCTGCTGCTGTCTCCTGTGGACTGACCTGCTGATTTCCCGACAAAGCAGATGGCATTTGCTCCAGAGAACAATTTCTAAACAAGTCCACTTCCCCTGTATCCTAATAACCTTTTGTTTTTGGCTTTTCAAGACAGGGTTACTCTGTGTAGCCCAGGCTGTCCTGGAACTCCCTCTGTAGACTAGGCTGGCCTCAAACTCAGAAATCTGCCTGCCTCTGCCTCCCGAGTGCTGGGATTAAAGGCGTGCGCCACCACTGCCCGGCATAATAACTTTATTTTTTTCCCACTACCTCTGGTGGGTGGTGAGCTATAAGTGAGGTTAAAGCATTTAAGAACCCATATTAAAATTAAGGTTGAGAAAAATTTAAGCCTCCAGGGACCCAATTGTTAACTAGTGTTGTAGTACCATGGACGTGTTTGTGAACCCTGAAAGGCCAATCAGGAGCTAATCTGATACAATTACACCAGGGTCTTGTTTCCAGCTAGCCTGGGCTTACCTTACCGCTGCTCCATAGGATGGTTTTGGTGGAGGATAAGCCCTGAACATTCATTGAGACAGGGTTTTATTGAAAGCAGCAAGTGAGTGGTCAGTGTTTCTAGACTTGCAAGCATCTAATTGGTGGCCTTTAGCATAATTGGCTGTTGCTGGGAGCCAAACCATACACTTAATTTCTAATTTCTTCCTAATTAGTAGTTGTTAGTTAAGGGTGGGCTTATGGGGTGTTAACTTGGAATGGCTGGATTTGTTGGGAGAGATTAACCTGGAGAAGAAGGTATTGTTGGTGTTAGCCTAGAAACTGGAGCTAGGCTAGGGTTTTGTTGGGGGATAACTTGGAAATTAATGCTAGGTACCTTGACTTCTGACATAGACCAGGTTCTCTAAGATGGAGTCTGAACTCCAAATTTGGGTCTCTCAGTGTGAGTTTACTAGGAGGACAGAATAAATGTGTACATTGTGACTCAGATGTGCAGATGCCAGCCATGCTGTCTGCTAACAGCCCTTTTGTGGTAAATAGTAGACATAGACTTTTGAAGATATAGTCTACTCTTTGAAAAATAAGGAGCATATTAATACAAAAATGCTAGAAAGTATCAAATAAATCTTGGTCACTAGAATTGTGAACAAACACTTTTGAGTGTTACATTTGCTAGAATAATTGACAAAAGAACACACAGAGAGTAAGTTCCCAAGCATGCCAAGCAAATGAAAATAACTGAAAAATAAGAGAAAATAGGTCAATTAAAATGGAACTAAGAAAACAAAAAAAATATTATTGGAGCAATAGAAAAATAAGATAATTCAAATACACTAGTATTCACAGCAAATGTTAATGGCATTATACACTTCATATTTCAATATAAGAATTATCAAATGAAGCTAAGAAAATTTTTGCTTACAAGAGACACATTCAAATTTAAAATGTAGAAAACTCATAACCTACAGATACTTAAAATAAGTAGTGATGCCCTCATTAAAAGAAAGTTCAAGTGTAACCACTCACAATGACAAAAGCAGACATCCCATTACAGTAAAGCCTCTGCTATTGAAAAGGTCCAAGCCAGGCTCAAGCTTCTTGCTTTGTGATATCTGGATTAGAATCTGTGTCAGGAGAGTGACTTCAAGGATAGTCTGGGCCATAGTAAGTTACAGGTAAGTTGGAATGCAACAGTATGGTAACCATAAAATGTATAATAATTCTAAATTTATGCAACATAGTTTAAAATATACAATCAAATTCAGATTTATCAGTAGTGTTCAAAAAGGCACAATCCTTGTGGGCAATATTGGCACCCCTCTCCTCACAGTAGCTAAAATGTAAAAGAATCAATATGAACATGAAGATTGGATGAGCCAAGAACAAAGCTTTAACACGATTAATTGACTTACACAGGATATTGATTACTTTCATGTCCCCATTTTTTTGTATCTGTGAAGTAAGAAATAGGTATCAAACCTGGTGTTGACAAAATTTTTGGAGTATTACTGTCATTTAAAAGATATGATTAAAATATTATTTCACCAAGGCAGAATACAAGTATGTAAACAATAACTTCCATATATGTAAAAATTCTGGATAGAAAATAAATCATAATGGAGCTTTTTTGTATAGATTAAAATGCGGAAAAAAACATGCAATAAGCCTTTGAACACAGCAAAGACACCAAAATGCATGCACTCGCAATATAGTATTATATAACATGGTTGTAGTGTTTGCGTACAACCTACTGACTTATCCTTTTAGGTAATTTATACCATTTCTAAGTGACTTACCATACCAAGTATAATGTAAAAATTATGTAAATAGTTGTCATTTCACAGGGTCTGTGATTATTGCCAAAGAAAATGAATCAATGAATCTGCACACATTCAATGCAGATATAATCATTTTCAGATATTATTTTTTGGGATGTTGATTGACTGTGCAAATTAAAAACCCATGAGAACAGAGAACCAACTGTATATCTTAATGCCTATTACTCACTCGAAAAGCATATAAAAATTGATTAGTAATGTAGCTGATACAGAGTAATATATACAAAGAAATTAGAAGATAAATAATATTAGAAACTAATGCCATATAATACAGTTAATGTGATTATATATTAGAAAATTGAGGTGATCAAAGGTGTTTTTATTTTTATAAGTGTATATTTGGCTAAGGATAAAAAATTAAAATGCATTAATTACAGTGTATTCCCATAGGACTAGACTAAATTCTACATAGATAAATTGTGTATATTCCTTTTCTCTCCACTGAAGTAAAGGCTCCATGAAACAACACAACAGCAACAACAACAATGCATGCGATTCTTGATCTTAGAGCTTAAACCATTGGAGCTCTGCTCAGGAATGCTTACCTTGTGCCCATGTGTTTGATACTTTTCCCCACTTTCTCTGCTGTTAGATTCAGTGTATCTAGTTTTATGTGGCGGTCCTTGATCCACTTGGACTTGAGCTTTGTATAGGGAGATAGGAATGGATCAATTCAAATTCTTCTAGTTGTAGACTGACAGTTGAACCAGCACCCATTTGTTGAAAATGCTGTATTTTTCCACTGGATGGTTTTAGCGCCTTTGTCAAAGATCAAGAAACCTTAAGTGTGTGGGTTCATTTCTGGGTCTTCAATTCTATCCCATTGATCTACCTACCTGTCACTGTACCAGTGCCATGCAGTTTTTATCACTACTGCTATGTAGTACAGATTGAGGTCAGGGAGGCTGATTCCCCCAGAAGTACTTTTATTCTTGAGAATAGTTTTTGCTATCCTGGGTTTTTTGTTATTCCATATGAATTTGAGAATAGCTCTTTCTAAGTCTATGAAGAATTGAGTTGAAATTTTGATGGGGATTGAATTGAATCTCTATATTGCTTTCAGCAGGATGACCATTTTAACTATATTAATCCTGCCAATTCATGAGCATGAGAGATCTTTCCATCTTCTGAGGTCTTCTTCGATTTCTCTCTTCAGAGACTTGAAGTTCTTGTCATACAGATCTTTCACTTGTTTGGTTAGAGTCACACCAAGACACTTTATATTGTTTGTGACAATTGTGAAGGGTGTCATTTCCATAATTTCTTTCTCAAACAGTTCATTTTTCGAGTATAGGAAGGCTACTGATTTGCTTGAGATAATTTTGTATCCAGCCACTTTGCTGAAGGTGTTTATCAGCTGTAGCAGATCTCTGGTGGAGTTTTTTGGGTCACTTACGTATACCATCATATCATCTGCAAATAGTGATATTTTGATTTCTTCCTTTCCAATTTGTATCACTTTGACCTCTTTTTGTTGTCTAATTGCTCTAGCTAGAACTTCAAGTACTATATTGAATAGATAGGGAGAGAGAGGGAAGCCTTGCCTAGTCCCTGATTTTAGTGGGAATGTTTCAAGTTTCTCTCCATTCAGTTTGATGCTGGCCACTTGTTTGCTGTATATTGCTTTTACTATGTTTAGGTATGGTCCTTGAATTCCTAATCTTTCTAAGAATATTATCATGAAGGGCTGTGGAATTTTGTCAAATGTTTTTCAGCGTCTAATGAAATGACCATGTGTTTTTTTCTTTGAGTTTGTTCATGTAGTGAGTTACATTGATAGATTTTTGGGTATTGAATCATCCCTGCATCCCTGGGATGAAGCCTACTTGATCATGGTGAATGATCATTTTGATGTGATCTTGGATTCGGTTTGCGAGAATTTTATTGAGCATTTTAGCATCGATATTTATAAGGGAGATTGGTCTGAAGTTTTCTTTTATTGTTGGGTCTTTGTGAGGTTTTGGTATCAGTGTAAATGTGGCCTCATAGAATGAATTGGGTAATGTTCCTTCTGATTCTGTTTTGTAGAATAGACTGAAGAGTATTGGTATTAGGTCTTCCTTGAAGGTCTGATAGAACTCTTCACTGAACCCATCTGGTCCTGGGCTTTTTTTGGTTGGGAGATTTTTAATGACTGCTTCTATTTCTTTAGGGGTTATGGGACTGTTTTGGTGGTTTATCTGATCTTGACTTAACTTTGGTATTTGGTATCTGTTTAGAAACTTGTCCATTTCACCCTGATTTTCCAATTTTGTTGAGTATAGGCTTTTGTAGTAGGATCTAATGATTTCTTGAATTTCCTCAGAATCTGTTGTTATATCTCCATTTTCAATACTAATTTTGTTAGTTTGGATACTGTCTCTGTGCCCTCTGGTTAGTCTGGCTAAGGGTTTATCTATATTGTTGATTTTCTCAAAGAACCAGCTCCTGATTTTGTTGATTCTTTGTATAGTTCTTTTGGTTTCTACTTGGTTGATTTCAGCCCTTAATTTGATTATTTCCTGCCTTCTACTTCTCTTGGGTGTATTAGCTTCTTTTTGTTCTAGAGCTTTCGGGTGTGCTGTTAAGTTGCTAGTATATGCTCTCTCCAGTGTCTTTTTGGAGGCATTCAGAGCTATGAGTTTTCCTCTTAACACTGCTTTCCTTGTGTCCCATAGGTTTGGATATGTTTTACTTTCATTTTTGTTAAATTTTAGGAAGTCTTTAATTTCTTCCTTAACCAAGTTATCTTTGAGTAGTGCATTGTTCAGCTTCCTTGTGTATGTGGGCTTTCTGTTGTTGTTGTTGTCATTGATGACCAGCCTTAATCCGTAGTGATCTGATAAGAGGCATGGGATTATTTCAATCTTCTTATATCTATTGAGGTTTGTTTTGTAACCAATTATATGATCAGTTTTAGAGAAGGTACCATAAGGTGCTGAGAAGAAGATATATTCCTTTGATTTAGGATGAAATGTTCTATAGATATCTATTAAACCTATTTGGTTCATAACATTTGTTATTTTCACTGTGTCTCTATTTAGTTTGTCTTTTCAAGATATGTCCATGCATGATAGTGGGGTGTTGAAGTCTCCCACTACTATTGTGTGAGGTGCAAAGTATACTTTGAGCTTTAGTAAAGTTTCTTTTATGAATGTGGGTACCCTTGCATTTGGAGCATAGATGTTCAGAACTGAGAGTTCTTCTTGGTAGATTTTTCCTTTGATGAGTATGAAGTGTCTTTCCTTATCTTTTTTGATGACTTTTGGTTGAAAGTCAATTTATCCTATATTAGAATGGCTACTCCAGGCTGTTTTTTGGGACCATTTGCTTGGAAAATTGTTTTCCAGCCCTTTATTCTGAGGTAGTGTTTGTTTTAACATGGAGGTGCGTTTCCTGGATGCAGCAAAATGCTGGGTCATGTTTATGGATCCAGTCTATCAGTTTATGTTTTTTTATTGGAGAATTGAAGTTCAGAGATATTAAGGAATAGTGATTGTTGCTTCCTGTTACTTTCGATGTTATTTTTATGTTTGTATGGCTATCTTCTTTTGAGCTTGTTGAAAGATTACTTTCTTGCTTTTTCTAGGATGTATTTCCCCTCCTTCAGTTGGCGTTTCCATCTGTTATTTTTTTGTAGGGCTGGGTTTGTGGAAACACATTGTGCAACTTTTGTTTTGTCATAGAATATTTTGGTTTCACCATCTATGATAATTCAGAGTTTTGCTGGGTATAGCACCCTGTGCTGGCATTTGTGTTCTGTTAGAGTCTGTATGAGATCTGCTCAGGATCTTCTAGATTTCATAATCTCTGGTGAGAAGTCTGGTGTAATTCTTATAGGTCCACCTTTATATGTTACTTGACCTTTTCCCCTTACTGCTTTTAATATTCTATCATTATTTTGTGTATTTGGTGTTTTGACTATAATGTGACAGGAGGAATTTTTTTCTGATCCAATCTATTTTGAGTTCTGTGGGCTTCTTGTACATTTATGTTCATTTCTTTCTTTAGGTTAGGGAAGTTTTCTTCTATAATTTTGTTGAAGATATTTACTGGCCCTTTAAGTTGGGAATCTTCACTCTCTTCTATACCTATTATCCTCAGGTTCTTTCTTTTCATTGTATCCTGGATATCCTTGATGTTTTGGGTTAGGAGCTTTTTGCATTTTGAGTTTTCTTTGACTGTTGTGTCAATGTTTTCTATGGTATCTTCCGTACCTGAGATTCTCTCTTCTATCTCTTTTATTCTGTTGGTGATGCTTGCATCTATGACTCCTGATCTGTTTCCTAGGTTTTCTAACTCCAGGGTTGTCTTCTTTTGTGGTTTCTTTATTGATTCTATTTCTATTTTTAGTTCCTGGATGGTTTTGTTCATTTCCTTCATCTGTTTGATTGTTTTTTCCTCTAATTTTGCCAGTTTGATTGTGTTTTCCTGTAATTCTTTAAGGGATTTTTGTGTTTCCTATTTAAAGGCTTCTAGTTGTTCACCTGTGTTCTCTTGTGTTTCTTTGAGGGGGTTATTTATATCCTTCTTAAAATTTTCTATTATCATCATGAGATGTGATTTTAAGTCTGAGTCTTGCTTTTCTGGTGTGTTGGAGTATCCAGTGCTTGCTGTGGTGGGAGACCTAGGTTCTGATGATGCCTTGGTTTCTGTTACTTGTGTTCTTGCCCTTGCTTTTCTCCATCTGGTTATCTCTGGTGTTAGCTGGTCTTAATCTCTCACTGTGGCTTGTCTTTCCTGAAAGCCTAGGTGTCAATACTCCTTGAAGACCAGTTCTCTCTGAGAGGTATTTGAGTTTGGAGAGCTGTGATACAGGGTCAGCTCTGGGGTGCAGACAGAAATTAGAAGTATCTAGTCCCCAGCTGTCCCTTTCTTCCTGTGTCCTGATGGCTCTGCAAAGGTCCCTCTTGATCCAGTGAATTTGAACAGAAGTGGTGGTCTTGCTTGTGTTTGAATGTGTGTTGGCACTCCTGGGATACCATATCTCTCCTGGCACTATTTGAGTATGGAGCCCTGTGTCACAGGATCCACTCTCCGGCCACCAAAAGAAACCAGAAGACCACTCCTCTGTCCCTTTGTCCTGGGTATTCCAGGTGGGTTCCTCTGTGCAGACATGCTTGCCCACAAGTCTTGGGAGGCTATCTTTTTCCCAGCACTATTTGGCTATGGAGCCCTGGTGGCCCAGGCAGAGGTCTCCCGCCACAGATGGAAGCCAGAAGGTTACTTCCCTTGGTTATTCCTCAGTCCCTGTGTCCCAAGGATTCTGGATGAATCCTGCTGAGCAGTATTACTCCTCTTACCCCCTCTCATGGGCTTTTTCAAACTCCTGGTATGCTAGCTTTCTCACAGTGCTATTTGGCTATGGATCCCTGGTAGTCTAGGCAGAGGTTTCCTGCCATAGTTGGAAACCAGAAGGCTTCTTCCCCTTGGCTATTCCTCAGTTCCTGTGTCCCAAGAATTCTGGGCGAGTCCTGTTGAACAGTGTTGCTCCTCTTACTCCCTCTCATGGGCTTTTTCACACTCCTGAGAGGCTAGCTTTCTCCCAGTGCTATTTGGCTATGGAGTCCTTGTGGCCCAGGCAGAGGTCTCCCACCACAGATGGAAACCGGAAGGCCTTGAAGTAGTTTTCTTAGCTTGCCAGTATCATTTAAAAACAATAGTGAAAAAAACATTAAGTGTTAGAGCCCTAGATGATATTTTCTTCATAAAAGTATTGCAAACAATTGGAAATAAAGAGTTATAACTCTAAATATATCACAATTGTAGGTATAGCGTTTGCTTTGGTGATTACTATAATATGCAGTGTGGCAAGGATGCAGTTACCATGGAAACCATGCATTTGCTTTTCTGGAGTTTTGTGTAATTCTGTATTGTTGCCTTCACATATTGTCTTTTTACATGCTGCACTTGTATTTGGGTCAAGGTAGACTACCAGATCTGAAGATTTGGTATTAGCTGCTTTCTTCAAATATCTCTTAAGAATGTCAGCAGTATCAGAGTTCATTCAGAAAGCATATATGACACTTATTTTTTATCTTACTTCAAACACAGCAGACATTACAGCATTCTTTGAAATGAAAAGCTCCTCTCCACTTTTTAGCTTGTTATCTATTCACATTTTAATCCTTTCCACGAGTTTGTACCCTTCCAGGGAGATGACAGATTTATTGGTGTATGTTGGGTTACCATTAGTTTACTAAGAAATACAGAGCTTCAGAAAGTTTCATTTTCTGGTTTCATGTTTGGAACAGAATGAAGCTTACTTTACTTCTGGAAATAAAATTCACCAAGAAATAGCTGAACTCACCAACCATGGCTTTCTCCAGTAATTGACTACTTCTATTGTTTCTTTCTAAGTCTATGTGCACTTGAAGTAGGAGGAATGCATGTGTATGAGACTTTAATGAGGAGAAAGTTTGAAGTTCTTTATATGCTATATCCTATTAAACTGTAATTGCAGAGTATTATAAGTCAGTTTTGATACAGCAGAAGTTATCCTTCTTAGTAATTGTAGAAAGACAAGCTCGGTATCCTGGTTCACAGGTGAAGTCGTTCAGGATTACAAACACTGGTATAGAAGAGTAGCAGTCTAGGGGCCAATCATGCTATATAATATGATAGTCTGAGATACACAATGAGACACTGAGAAAACAAACCCTAAGAAAAAGAAAATAAGATGAAAAGAACTGTATAAAAGAAAGGAGGAGGTTTTCAATATAAAGAGACAGTGAAGAGAAGGAGGGGGCAGGCATTGATGTTAGGAGATATTAAAAGAATAGTGATTGTTACAACATGTTATTTTTTTATTAGAGTTGGAATTATGTTTGTGTGGCTTTCTTCCTTGGGTTTGTTGAAATAAGTTTAATTTACTGCTTTTTCTAGAGTGTGTTTTTCTTCCTTGAGTTGGAGTTTTCCATCTTTCACCCTTTGTAGGGCTGAATTTGTGGAAAGATATTGTATAAATTTAGTTTTGTCATGGAATATCTTGGTTACTCCATCTACAGTAATTGAGAGTTATGCTGGGTACAGTAGCCTGGGCTGGCATTTGTGTTCTCTTAGGGTCGTCTGTATGAGACCTACCCAGGATCTTCTAGCTTTTGTAGTCTCTGTTGAGAAGTCTGGTGTAATTCTGACAGGTCTGCCTTTATATGTTACTTGACCTTTTTTGCTTACTGCTTTTAATATTCTTCTTTGATTTGTGCATTTGGTATTTTGATTATTATGTGACAGGAAGAATTTCTTTTTTGGTTCAGTGTATTTGGAGTTCTGTAGGTTTCTTGTATGTTCATAGGCATCTCTTTAGTTAGGTTAGGGGTAGTTTTCTTCTATAATTTTGTTGAAGATATTTACTGGTCCTTTAAGTTGGGAATCTTCACTCTCTTTTATACCTATTATCCTTAGGTTTGGTCTTCTCATTGTGTCCTGGATTTCCTGGATGTTTTGGGTTAGTAGCTTTTTGCATTTTGCATTTTGCATTTTCTTTGACTGTTGTGTCAATGTTTTCTATAGCATCTTCTGCACCTGAGATTCTCTCTCCTATCCTTGTATTCTGTTGGTGATTCTTGCATCTATGACTCCTGATCTCTTTTCTAGGTTTTCCATCTTCAGGGTTTTCTTCTTTTGTGATTTCTTTATTGTTCCTATTTCCATTTTTAGATCCTGGATGGTTTTGCTCAGTTCCTTCAACTTTTGGTTGTGCTTTCCTGTAATTCTTTATGAGATTTTTCTGTTTCTTCTTTAAGGGCTTCTACCTGTTTACCTGTGTTCTCCTGTATTTCTTTCTTTCTTTCTTTTTCTTTCTTTTCTTTCTTTTTTTTCTTTTTTGTTTTTTGTTTATTTTCTGGTTTGTTTGGTTGGTTTTTTTGTTTTTGTTTTTGTTTTTCCTTCGAGACAGGGTTTCTCTGTGTATCCCTGGCTGTCTTGGAACTTACTCTGTAGACCAGGCTGGCCTTGAACTCAGAAATCCACCTGCCTCTGCCTCCCAAGTGCTGGGATTAAAGGCGTGTACCACCACTGCTCGGCTTCTCCTGTATTTCTTTAAGGGAATTATTTATATCCTTCTCAAAGTCCTCTATCATCATCTTGAGATGTGATTTCAAATCAGTCTTGCTTTTCTGGTATGTTGGGGTATCCAAGGCTCACTGTGGTGGGCAAACTGGATTCTGATGATGCCAAGTAGCCTTGGTTTCTGTTGCTTATGTTTTTGCCTTTGCCTCTGCCTCTGGCCATCTGGTTATCTATAGTGTTTGGTGGTCTTGCTGTTTTCGACTGTTGCTTGTCCCTCCTGTAAGCCTGTGTGTCAGCACTCCAGGGAGACCAGTTTTCTCCAGAAGGAATTTGGGTATGAAGAGCCATGGCACAGGGTCAGCTCTGGACTGCAGACAGAAACCAGAAGGATCTTGTCCCCAGCTCTTCCATGGTTCCTGTGTCCTGATGTCTTTGGGCAGGTCCCTCTTGGGCCCAGAATTTGAGCAGAAGTAGTGGTCTCGCCTGTGCTCTCATTTGTGTTAGTACTTCTGGGAGACCAGCTCTCTCCAGGTGGGATTTAGGTATGGAGAGTTGTGGCACAAGGTCAGCTCTGAGCGCAGATTGAAACTGGAAGGATCCTGTCTCAGGCTGTTCCTTTGTTCTGAGGGCTCCAGGCAGGTCCCTCTTGGACTAGGTCTTTGAGAAAGAAGTGGTGGTCTTACCTGGGTATATGTCAGCACTCCTCGGAGACCAGCTCTTTACTGGCATGATTTGGATATGGAGAGCTGTGGCACAGGGTCAACAGACAGAAATTGGAGGATGTCTTAATTTATTTTAAGCTATCAGAAATACTTCTCTACAGAGATTTTCTTATAATGACATTTTTATTTTAGCAATTCAGTCCTTCTGTCTAGCACTTACTAGTACCTATGATGTTGTTTCAGACTATAGCTGAGGAGGCAGAATAATGTCAGGCTAATGGAATTTTCATAATTAATATGGAAGTGAACAGTCCATACTCTTAGAGATGGGCATAGAAATATGTGTAATATAAATGATATAATCACAATCCATAGTGAAAGAGATAGGGCATGTTTTAAAGTCAGAGAATAGAATTGACTCTCCCTCATACCCAAGTCAGTTTTTAAAATGCATTCTCAAGAAGAGGTCGTTTGTGGTTTTAGATCTAATTGACAGATCTTGTCTCTACTCTTCTCAACAACCAAATCTAGAAGAATAGATGATCATGTAGTTACTTTATAAAAACACACATATCAATGATGTTGCAATGCCTGTAAGAAATAGTAACTACAGGGCATATATTAGAAAATTTTAGTTATGATCTATACAAAAGTACAGGAGAACTGAGGCAGAAAAAATAAGAGTGAAGATGTGAATGACATTTGGGATGGTGAAAGGTCATGGGAGGATACCTGACTGAACAAACAGAAGAGCTAGATATATGATTGTATCCTTAAGAAAAATAGATAGCCAAAGACAATGGTTTGGGGCAGAGAAGGAGAATATACAATGGATTCAATTTTTGACTGAATAAACTTGAACTGATAGGTGTGACACAGGAATTAGATGAGAGCTGGAGTTATTATTTGGAGACTTGAATACTGTTATTTGAAGCTGGAAGTATGCGACTGATAGAAGTTTACAGATTCTGGTAACAGAATCATGGGAGGAATAAGTTCCTGTAAGATTCACAGGCATTTGGTAAAAAGGAGTGAGAACAAAATATTATTAGCTTTGGATACATGAACTGCAAGTAAAAAATAAACACTGAGTATACTTACCTGACTGGTCTCACAGAAGTCAATGCAGAGATTGTTGATAGCAATTCCTGGTGTACTGGGTAGTGTTCAAGGAAAGCAGCAAATTTCATTAGTTCAAGGGTGTTTGGAAATTAAATTAAATGTATCCAATTGACAATCATAGAAGAATTTTAGTCACTAAAGGAAAAAAGGACAGGGGTACTCAATTAAAAATGACACTGGAAGTAAATACACTTAAAGGCCAGTTCCATATCTGCCGGTAGATAGCCAACTCAAAAAATGTCTCAATGATATTTTTGGAGGATTTTTCTCTCAATTTTCTGTCTGGGCATCATTTTTTAAAAACCATATAGGTGTTTTCATTATATATTATGGTTTCAAGTTTCGTATTTTTATGAGATTTCTGTGGATGTGTTTGTCTGCTCCAATATGTAATCCATGTGCTTTTTATTTAGCTTTTTTCTGTTACTTTTGTACTTTTCTGTTTTGTGGTTTATATTTTATATTATTATATTTTACTACTACTATTTTTACTCTAAATGCTTGTTTTCCTAATGAGAGAGACAGAGAGAGAATATGTATTTCAATGGGTGTGGAGTTCGGAAGAATATGGGAAAAAGAACCATAATCAAACTATGTTGAATGACAAAAATCTAATTTAATTAAAAAAGAATCTAAATTTTAAAAAATTAGTTAAAGAATTGTATTGAGTGACATTTCTCTACACTGTGAGGTGTTGTGTAAGTTGAAGAAATAAGCCATAAGCAACATCTTTAGAAGCAAGAAAAAGTAAAGAGCACTCAGCAAGACAGTGATTTGTAAGTGCAGCCAGAATTGTAAAAAACAGCCTACTGGTAAAGCAAGAATCTCTAAGACAGGTAAGAATGGACCATGCAGATATATTTAAAAATTGGAAAATAAGAATATAGATTTCACAATTTTTATTTATTCTGTGAAAATTTAGGCAAGGTTTTAATGTTTTACAAAAGGATTAGGTAGAAAAGAAGTAGAAAGACTGATCAATATAAATAATGATGAAATTACAAAGTCTAATCTACGTGAATTGAGCTTACCTGATCTAATTTGAGAAACAATCAAGAAGGGATTTAAGACAAAACATAAGATACATATATTGAGAAAATAATTGTTCAGCATAAATTATATGCTTTCTGTTCTGATGGTTAGAGACATGAATGTATTTCAAGTGGAATTATTCATTTTTCCCACAATTATCCCCTATTCTGGAATTTTTCTTTTCTCAATATTACTGCTAATATAGCCATGGATCAAAGGTCATCATGCTATTAAGTCTCATCTCTGCAGCCAGTTCCTTGACTTAAAAATCTTTAGAAACAACCAGAATTTTCTCTTCAACTTTATTAAGGGCACCTGGCTTTCTCAATGAAGGTGATGATATCACAAAATGTATCTACTTTCTTAGAGTCTTTGTAGGGTTTAGCAGAGTTGATAGATAGCATTGAAGATAATTTGGAGTCAGAGCAATAATTCAGTGGATTTTCTGAAAATAGGGCAGCTACAACACATCCTATACTGGAAATTATTTTGATAGGGGTGTGAAGGGTTATTTTTAATATTAGGAGTTTAAGAAACACAGATGAGGTTAACCACAGTATCCTGTATTAGAGTGAGGATTCTAGTAAATAGTTGGAGTATTAATTTTCACTCTGAAATCATTAAAGATCAAGGGGAAATGGGTAATAGTTGTCATGTACCACTAACTTGCAAAAGATTTGATTAGATGGTAGAATATTTTCAGATTAACAGTAACCTTTGTTTCCATAGGTTCATACATAGCCTGTGTTCCATAGGGACATTTAAATATGCTATGAGAATTATATGGGATTTATTGGTTATGAAACAAGTAAAACCTGTTTTATTTCTCCTACGAGCAAGATAAGATGATTGTCCTAGAAAAGGAATACTAATCAGTGTTTCTAAAATTTGCCCAGTGTCTGTGACTTCCTTTGCCCTTTTGGAAACCATCATACAGAGGGAGTACAAGTAGTCAGAGGACAATCTTGGTCCTATGTAGTACTCTGGATAAAGGAATAAAACATAAAAAAAGAATGATGAAAATCAAGTGGGATATTTCATCTTTACCCAAAGGCTTTGAATTCAGAGACCTGAGAGCAGCTTCTACTTCTTCTGTAATAAATAGCTCTTACATAATTCTGTGTGCAGCCCAAGTCCCCAGATCAGGAAATGATGAAAAAGGAGAATACTGCTGCTCTGATGGAGATATTCTCTAACTCATAACAAGTTCATGCTAAGCTCTGCTCACTTAAGGTCTCCTGACCATCACTATTTGTTTCCTAAGCTTCAAGTTCTCTGGAACTGGCTTCTCTGCCTTCCTGATTTGAGGAGGAGATACATGAGGAAGACCCACAACCTAGACTTTTGGAATAGTAATGTGATGGTTTGCATGATAATGGTTCTTTTAGGCTCATATATTTAAAAACATTGTCCACTGTTAGTGGAATTTTTGGGAAGAGTTAAGAAGTGTAGTCTTGTTGGAAAAGGTGTGTTAATTGGGAGAAGCTTTAAGGTTTCAAAGGACTCTCACTTTTCCAAAAATGGCATTCTCTTCCTCGGCCTCGTAACTTATGGATCAAGATGTGACTTCTTATTTGTTACTGTCACTATGACTTTAGTCTACCATCATGGATTCTAATCTTCCAAAACTATAAGCCAATTAAATATTTTTTATAAGTTGCCTTGGTCATGATTCTTTGTTGCAGCAAAAGAAAAGTAATTAAGACAAGGAAAATCCCTTCATACAATCTCAGGAGAAAACAAGGGGTTGAGAAAAAGCAGTAGAGGTATCTCTAACTTAAAGTCATGGATCCCAAATCTGTAATACAGTAGGTATCTCTGATTCTTTCCTTTCTCTGATTTCCCACCAATTTTGTGCCCTATTTTCTGTCATTCTCATTGTCTATTCTTTCAGAATTACTCCACAGAATACTAACTATATGTCAGGGAGCTGTTGCTATAATCTCCAGTATCCAGAACTCATTGCCTCCAAGGAAACCCAGAGAGCAAGCAGCCTAAGAGGGTCTGCAGGGACATTCTTCCATTAGGGTCATTGTCCCTGCAGACCCTTGTGGGATGCCATTCTTTGTGTAATGTTGTTTGTACAGTTGAGTGTATCCCTAATTCACAGTGTTCTGCCTTACGTTCTCTCTGTGTGAAGTATGCAGGCTCTGGGCTAAAGGAAAGCATCATTACCTCAGAAATCGGTGCTGAGTTGACCTGCCCTTCCGGAACTATACTTAGTGTCTTTTACGATAAAATTGACCCCAAGGAATGCTAAATGTTTTGATTTAAAAAGAAAATATCTCCCAGTATAGGAGAATGCCAAGGAGGGAAGACGAGAATGGATGGGTGGGTGGGTGAGGGAATACCCCAATAGAGGCAGGGGAGGTTCCAAAGGGAATAGGGAGGTTCCAAAGGGGAGATCTGGAAAGGGGAAAACATTTGAAATGTAAATAAAGTAGAAAAAAAAAAGAAAAAGAAAAAGAAAATATTCTGCTGAGTCACAGGGCAAACACTCTTGGGTAAAAGTGACTGAGGCCTACATATTGTGTTTAAATGACTCAGCTGATCTGCTTAATGCTTTGTAATGAAACTATCAACCCTTTCTTTATAAAACTTGGTGAGATAAAGAAAGCACCCAAGTGTGGTCCATGTAGACTCCACGGTCAGACAGAGAGTGTACTTGTTCTGAATCTGATGCCTGAGCAATAAACACATGATCTGAGAATATGAAAATCAGAAAAATGCAAATATTAACTATTAATTATTAATATTAATTAATGTAAATTTAAATATTACATATAAGAGATAATTTTGTAAAATATGGAAATATTAAAGCATATACATATAAGTAGACAATTGTTATTTCAATGACCTTATTGTAACATATGACTCAATGGATATTTGGGTCTAAAAAAGACTTCTGTCAATTTCCTTACATAAAAGAAAAAGCTAAGGAAATATTCATGGTCAACACATTAGAAAGATATTAGTTGCCATAGGGCTAAAGGAAGGTCTAAGTCCAGGGAAAAAGTTAAAAAGGCAGTATTACATCAAGTCCTTCATCAAAGGCCCTGGGTTGATATTCTATGATGGAGAGCCCTTTCTCAGAAGGGAACAAAGAATACATGTGACATGGTACTAGCTGGAGAGGTTTTTCCAGTAAAGCACTGAAGTGCTTGTAGTTCAGGATCCTACTCATGAGAGCTCAGTCCTCTAATGTCTCTAGGGCTTCTGGATTTCAATTCAAAGTGACATTACAGTTCTGGGGTGCTTCTGACAACAAGGTACACTTCTTTAACTCCCTAGACATGACTTGAACATCCCACAACACAATCATTGTTGAAACTCATTTTAAAGACCTATTATTTGCATTGATTTAAGAAAGCTCCCTGACTAACCCATTTTAGATACTGATTGAAAAATCTCAAGCTATTGACCCCATGCTGATATAACTTCTTCCAGCAGTTAGGCTGAACAATCAGATAGAAAGGTTCTCCAAACTTACGAAGGCATGTACCTTATGTTTACTGGGTTTGTATAAAGATTACAGTGTAGGCCAGATGAACAGCTACATAGAGAAAGAGCTTTTTGTTCATATGGAGTTCAGAGCTTATCACCCTCCTAGAACATGATTACCTTCAACTATTCTAAAACTCTATACATGTTGTTTGGGGGCTTTTATTGAGGTTATTCTTCATCCCTACCACAATCTCCTACTTCCCAGATGCTTATGTATGGAGAGGAAATATTTAGCTGTCTGAATCATGTATTTTTTGCTAGCAAGTTTTATCTTGTACCAAGCTAGAAACTAACTTACAGTCTGGCTCAGATTATTCTAGCAACAGCACAGCCTAATGCCACAACCCAAATCGGATTAGGAAAAGCCCTTCATGAGTAATAAGCTATGCCACTATTCAGAAATTTAGGAGTTGAATGAGCTGCATTATAAGCCTGTGAAAAAGATGAGGCCTATTTTTTCCCTTTGACATGGGAGTCAATGCAGCTTCTTAGGGACTGCAGTGTAGATACATTCGAAGAGGTAACTTGGCTAAAAAACAAAACTGCACAGATGAATGTATATGTAAGCATAAGGTACAGTGGTGGAAAAATTATGCAGTCTTGTAAATAAAATGATGACTTGTATAATATAGGCATGATCTTGGTTTTACAAAGTAAATAAATGCTTTTATAAAAACAACATCACTGGTTAGCTTTCCTGAGAGCAGAATCCTCTGTGGTTTTATCATGCCACAAAAACCATCTATTGAAGGAGACTCTAAACATCTTTTCTCAAATAGATGTGACAAATTTCCCAAACTGTCCCATAAAATCCCTTTCTTCAGGTTTCTAAAAGTTTTGGCACCATTATTAAAAGTCCATGACATTTCATGATATAATATACTAAAATAATGTCCTTCAGACCAAACTGATCTGCAATGAATACTATTCACATCTCACTCTGGACTGCTTTTCATCAACATAAAAACCATTTCCTTTCTAGACATCCCCTGATTTTGGTAATAAAGTTTTAGGTCTGCTTGGGAAAGGTTCCTAAAATATCAGTATGATGATGGGTTGCTAAACAATAGTTAACCTGTGCTTTCCCAAGGAAACACATTCAAGATCAAGATCTCCTACCGATATACCTGCCATATGATTCTGAATGAGATCCTTCGACTGTAGGATGGAGTTGTTCATAGCCAGCCTGAATATTTTAGCATAAGGTCTGAGACAGTCATGCCTATAGGTCTAGTGAAGACAGCTTTGGGTGGGGCTGTGACTATGCAGCTTTTCTTCTGTGTTAAGTCAGTGTAGTAAAACATCAAAGAAAAGACACAGTTAGAAAACCAAAAGGAAGCCGGGCAATGGTGGCGCACGCCTTTAATCCCAGCACTTGGGAGGCAGAGGCAGGTGGATTTCTGAGTTCGAGGCCAGCCTGGGCTACAGAGTGAGTTTCAGGACAGCCAGGGCTACACAGAGAAATCCTGTCTCAAAACAAAACAAAACAAAACAAAACACCAAAAGGAGAGAGAGAATGTCACTGGTAACGCTGTAGCCTGATGCAAAGAGACAGAATCACAGATAAAATGGGGATCCTGAAGAAAGTTCTTCTTTTCTCACCAGTGATGGGAAAGTCTCAGAATGTAGACTTGTAGTTATGCCTTTGCATTTAAGTTCCTCATGTAGCAAGCATAGAAACATAGCTACAATATCCCAAATAGTTGAGCTTCTTGCCCATCAACAGATAAACAGGTAGGAAAACATGTGTATATATACATATTAGGATAGTCTTTGGCAAGAAAAATGGCTTGCTATCATTTGTAATAAAATGGATAGAACTGACAGGTTTGTATTAACAGAAATAACTAAGAAGACAAGCGCTACATGCTCTCACATAAGTGACACCATTGGAGACAGTAGGTTGGTAGTCACCAGATACTATTGAGAGCTATGGTGGGGTGGAAGTGTGGGGTAGGTTAAACAACAGATAGTAAGTTCTAGAGAGTAGCACAAATTCTTGCCTGTTACTACAAAGTAGGCCGACTATAGATAATGAAAATAGATTCCATATATCAAAAGGGCTAGAAGATAGGGATTTGAATGTTCTCATTACAAAGCAATGCTAAGTGTCTGAGGATGCAATCACTTATATGAAGGCTGAGAAGTACGTGACCTGACCGCAAGAGGGTATTTACTATCTTGAATTTTAATGCCATCTCTTCTTATATACATCTTCTTTTTGGCCCCCAGAATGCACAGATCCCATACATGTGGCTACAAGCAAAGTATTCTCAGATGTTAAAATCATGGAAATGACTGAAGAGACATATATAATCTAAAGTTCAAGCATAGGCAGTGTGTATGGAGAAGCTGGCTCTTGAAGATATTGTAGGAAGAATTTATAAAAAGTCAGATTGATTCTGAGAATGATAGACTTTGTCCCTGATTTGTGGGAGATTATACTACTCCCAAGTTGACAAATGCAATAAAAAAAGGAAATTTGAATTTTTCCAAGAGCAGAGTTGAACCATCAGATAGTCATAACTAAAATTCAGTCAAATATCAGCAATTCCACATGGCATTTCCCATAACAAGAATCATTCAAAAGCTAGACAATAGCAATGTAGATGGGAGCTATAGGAGGGAGCATCACTCAATGGGATTTGAAAACATAAGGAAACCCCAGAGCTACACCCATGGAAGAATAAGCTTACCACAAACAGCATTTGTTTCAGGGAGGGTGGAAGAATAGAGAAGACTCCTAAAAGTCTAGGAGCTAGGATTCCAGGAAATGTTCTTAGTACAAGTGAAGTCATTGAGATTACAGCTACTTAAAAATGGAGGGATCACTTACAGTCTTCAGTACACAGTTTAATTCAACATGGAAATTCATTCCCAGCATTCTTTGTACGATTTGAAACAACGGGGAAGTGTGTGTTTTCCACTCTAAAATCAACTTGTCAACAAACCATGAGGGTCTGTGGGCTAGCTACTAGTAATGGGAATATTTTATGGCCCTAAGTGTTAGTTTTACCGCATATAAGTGAGAAGAGAAAAGTATTAGAGACTCGTTCAAAGTGTTAAGCTAACACTAAAGATAAAGCTGGCTATCACAATCTCTACTGTGGTACTTGATGCTAGATTAGGCTTGACACCAAAATATTATCCCTTGAAAACCCACGTATTTCTCTATAGTCAATACTAAGTGAAAATGTATTTACAGTTCAACGCCTTTCAGCTATAAGTGATTAACAGTTTTACGGATGACTACATCTCACATTATTAACACATCAATAGAACTGCACAGATTGAAGAAAATAATTCTTTTATTCGAATCCTTGACATTTAAAAATAGACGTTTCTATTCCCAGAAGTATATATTATTTTAATTTCTGGCATCTAAATTTCTTAATGATAATGAGCTATGCTATTATATGTTGGGGTTTTATCTGGTCTAGATTTTATCTGGTCTAGATTTCTTGCTAGCATCCTCTTATAAGAAAATTTCTAATAGTAAGAGAAGAAAAAGAAACAAAAGTAAATATTTTTCCTTAGATGCCTATTTCTAAGACTAAAAAGAACATTCATTTGCCACTTATGCAAAAACCAGCAATGCTCCTAAGATATAGCAAAGGGAACATGCATAAGGGAAAGAGAAGAGCTTCCTGTCTGAACACCCTTGTATAACAGAATATGATAAAATGATGAGACCTTTCAGGATTGAGGGAAGTGTGTACAAATCTTCCGTTATTTAGTGGCCACCAAACACTAGCCAAAATTAAACTGGGAAATAAAAAAAGGATGGGGATGCAGTGTCTAAGTTAATACAAAGGTATTCTAGAGAAGTGGTCCTCAACCCATGGATTTCAATACCCTTGGAAGTCACAGGTCTAATGGTGTTACCATTCATAACAGTAGCAGAGTTTTATTTATGAAGTTGCAACAAAATAACTTTATTGGTGAGGGTTACCACAATAGGAGGAACCACATCAAAGGGTAGCACTGGAAAGGTTGAGATTCTAGAAATTGGGAGAAATCCTTAGTGCTGCCAAATCCCTATCCTCATAGAGCTCTTTGTGCCTGTGATTTGCAACCTTCTTGTTTGCCAGCCTCATCACTGACACCACCCAGTTGTCATCTTTTTACTCTACCTGGATTTTTGTCATTGGATCCATGTCAGGGGTTAAATAGACAGTAGTTAATGTGTCCAAGCTTATGATGTTTTTGGTAAATGTCATATCTCATGTACGTGGATGACCTTGATTTTTTATTTGTTTGTCATAAGGTCCTTTATTTTTCTTCTTTCTACTCAGCATGAGGCATTTGGATTTTACCTCTTACCTCTTCCAATCACATTCCTGCCACTGTTTTCCTGCATTTGGCTGTGCTAGTCACTGATAAACAAGATGACTCTTTAATAGTGGAAGGAAACTGGTTCTTATTTTAGAAATTGTTAGAGATGCCAGTGCTTCCCAGTGAATGCCCCGACCTGCAGGGCAGTCAGCAGGGGCCTCAAACCTGGAGAAAGAGTATGGGGGACAAGAGACTCAAAGGAGGAGAGCGAGACAGGATTCTGATCAAGCTCCGTTTATTGCAGACAACAGCACGAGTTTTTAAGCAAAAAACCGTGACCGAAATTCCTCATAGCCATAGCAGCACAGATGTCAGCAGGTGGAAGGTCTATAGTATAGGTTTCGATTCTCCTGAAGCAGTTGACTTAGAGTTAATGTAAAACCTAAGAATGGGGAAGTATCTAAAGTTGTAAAACCCGAGAATGGGGAAGTATCTAGGTATTTGCCTAATATAGTAATCAGCATTCTTTTCAGAGCACTGCTCCTTGTTCTGGGCCAGGCGGCACGGCAAGTGAATCCTTTCAGGGTGTGGTTTCTAGCTAGGATATCACTTTTTAGTTCACACCCTAAGAACTTTTCATACTACTGATCATTTCTCTCAAGTACAGGGTTCCTCCTGCTTACATAATATCCACCCCAAAAATAGTGAACACATCATTTAATGCAGGACTAGAATCTAGTTTTAATCTGATACTTTACTCTTCTCAAACCTCAGTGTTTTATTTACAGTTGCCACAGTTAGCCAGCAAAATTTTCTGAGTCACAATTATATTTAGTTTTCAAACAAATACAAATGAAGTATAGGTGTTTTCCGTACAATATTGTAAGACTTGTACTCAGTATAAAATTCTGCGTTTGATCTAGTGTCTATTATATTATCACCTTAATAGTGATTACTAGTGCTCTTTTTTCTAAATCTTAGTCTGTATTTTGATGGGGATAATTTTTAAAAACTCCTTTCCAATTAGTTGATTTAAAACTGACTTACTTATAGCCTCTCAGCAGAAACTTATGCGCTGCAGACAGATATCTTTCTCTCTTAAATTGTCCCTGGAATGTGAGTAAACACAAATATAATTAGTCTCATTCGTTTAATGTGCCTTCAGCCCTCAAGTCCCTGTTTTCATTCCTCCTGTTTTTAACTGACTTTTTTCTAGGTGTGAGAAGTAAACAGCCAAGAATGTCAGAAAAAAATCCTGCAAAGCTACACACATATTATGTGTAACTGGTGTTCCCTGACACTGTGAAGTCAGGGCCAGGAAAGAGTGTAGGTGGGAAGCCTACAAATATACAATGTAACTTACACACTTCCAATTACATTAAAGTAACTGATTCAACAAGCTGTGATCATGGTAGCAGGGTTTTCTTTGTGGATTTTAACCCCTTAGTAACAGAGGAATGGGATTAGCTTCTCAACCAAGTGAACTTGAGAGACTGTCAGTCGTGATATTTTCTTTAGTAGGAAATAAAAATAAGCATTTTACCCAAAGCAACTGTATTCTCAAGGAGATAATCTCAAATGTGGTAAAATGCACAAAACCAAAACCAAAGCAAACTGTGTCCACAGGCCTATCTTTATTTTAGAGGGATCTTTATTTCTATAGCTGTTTTTACTGGATCCTCTCTGTTTATAGGTCCATGGTCCATACATAAGCATGCAAGAAGAGTCAGGTGGTCATGGTTGATGTGCCACCGAGTTCAGGAACTGCTGTTAAAGTTGTATCATCTCATTTAAATGTGATTTTCTTAAGAAAATTATACAAATGACCAGCTAAATTATGAAATGAAACATTTTAAATCAAGAAAGACTCCTGTTCCTCATTAGCAAGACACTGAGAATGGACAAGCAGCACATGAACCTTGAGAAGCCTCGGCTGCTACGAGGAAGGTGGCAGGGCCCAGATGATAGATATTTTCAATGGAAATAAACCTTCAAAGTCCAAGACAAAATTTTAGTACTTATTTTTATTCTAAAATAAACATATGTATGGTGTAAGTATGAAAGTTGGGTCAAAATGACTTCTCCAAGCCTCTCACATGGCAGAAAAGCTTTAAGATTAAACACTTTAAAATGCCCTGATCTTGAGAACTGGGAATTTTAAAGAATCAGTTAGTGGAGC
This sequence comes from Rhynchomys soricoides, assembly GCA_019843965.1. Classification (NCBI taxonomy): domain Eukaryota; kingdom Metazoa; phylum Chordata; class Mammalia; order Rodentia; family Muridae; genus Rhynchomys; species Rhynchomys soricoides. The sequence goes on from JADRCH010013317.1 coordinate 182,108, forward strand.
AAGACTTGTCAAAAAAGTTACGTCTTTCATACTTAAAGATAAACAAGTATCCCATTCAGTACATTATAAAAGTAGTAGCCATATGCAGTGTTTTAGAATTTCATAATTTTTTATTTAAAAAGCAATTCAAAAACATGTCTAGTGAAAATATTGTTTTACTATACTTAGGTCAGTACTAAAAAAGTATTGATGGACTAATTTGTAGTCTCTTAAAAAAACGAAAAACAACAACAACAACAAAAAGAAATCCAACTGAATAAATAATAATTCCCTTCTGGCTGGGGACCAGATATATTTATGGTGCTATGAAAGAAATGTATTGTAACACTGAGCTGAAAGCATTGAATGCCAGAGGAGAGTTAAGTGTAACTACATTGGAAAATTCTGTAAGACAAAGAGAGCTGAGGAGCTATCACCCAGAAGCTTCTATTATATGTAGTTTTAAAGAGGTAAAATCTTCACATATCTGTTAAGAGATGACCATATTTAAGCAAAGAGTGAAAAAGAAGAATATTCTGGAAGGGGAGACTACATGTTGAGGGTAGTATGTTAGTCAGGGTTCCCTAAAGTAACAGAACTTAGGTAATGAGCAAATATATGATTTAATAGAGTGGCTTACAGGCAGTGGTCTGAATAATCCAACAACAGCTGAAAAGCCAAGAATCCAGGACTTATTCATTCCAGGAGACTAGATATCTCAGCAATCCAAATCTGTTCTGACAATTCCAGGGAAGTCCAAAGAGATGCCAGTCTTCTCTATGTGTTAGAATCTCAAAGGGGGAGGTTTTAACTCCAGTTAAAAGAATATCTAAGAAACAGGTAGATGAATTTGCCAGAGAGAGTGAGGGAAAGCAGGTTTGGTGATGGAGCAGTAGATAAGAGCTTATAACTTTATCTGCAAGTAGGAGGAAGAGAGAGGAAGGAGAGAGAGAGAGAGAGAGAGAGAGAGAGAGAGAGAGAGAGAGAGAGAACGAGAGCCTAGGTATGGGATGGGTTTGGGAATCTCAAAAAATCTTCCTTCAATGACACACCCTTTCCAACAAGATCACACTTCTTAAGCAGATCCACCAACTGGGACCATGTATTCAACTATATAAACCTATGGGGACCATTTCTCTCCAAACTACCATATTCCACGCTCTCATCCCAATAGGCTTACTGCTATATCATAATTTAAAATGCACTTAGTCCAGTGTCAGAGGTTCCCATAATATTTCACAGTCCAACATAGTTTAAAAGTCCAAAGTCTCTTTTGAGACTTAAGAAACATCTCCTAATTTTAAACCCCTACTTAATGAAAATCAAAACACAAATGACATAGTTCCTACATATAATAGCACAGAACACATATTACCATTCCAAAAGGGAAGAATTAGGGCAAAGCTAGGAAATACAGTACCAAGACAAGATCAAAACTAATCAAAGCAAAATTCAAATTTGGTACTTCCATGACTGATGTCAAAGGGCTTGAAAGGCTCTGTTCACTTCTCTCTCTCAGTCTGGTTCAATAATTGTATGTATCAATGCCTATCAGATATCTCAAGACTGGCATATCCAACATCTTTTGTCTCAAACATAATCAAAGGAGGGAGATTCCACATTTTTTTTTTTTTTTTTTTAGTATATTTCATGACTCTAAAGCTAAAACCAAGTGACTAAAGCTGCCAAATTTAGCTTCCTGCTTGGGACAGAACCTTGACTTTTCCTTGAATTAGATTTGCATAGGCTTTCTATCATTTCAAAAGCTTTTCTTTGTTTTAATAACAGAGTTATTTAGTCATTTGCTTTGTATAAGTTGGAAGCTTACCTGGGTTGGGATCTTGCCCAAAGCATAGCATTTCCTTTATTCCATTAAGCATGAGATCCCTCCTTACCTCTTTCAGCACAAACATTGCCTCTAACATGAAATTTCCTGATGCCCCTTTTCTCCTTAAACTGTATGTTTCATATTTGCTGTTGTTCTGCTTGTTCTTTTTCATTGCAGATCTGTATGAGAATGCATGCAAATGACCAAAAACACAGTCAATATTTGGCTGTCTTGAAATCTCTTCTGCCAATAACATTAGTCCCAAACTCTTCAGTGGAGTCTCAGGTAGATTGCTAGACAAAGCAGGTACTTTCTCTGCCAAGATATAAGAAGGATAATGTTTAGCCCATTTGCTATTATTATGAAAATATGCTAATGATATGAAAGTTCTTGAGCTGGGCCTCTATAGTATACATTCTTCTCAGCACTACTGCCTTTCAGGCTTCTACTGGGATAGCCTATTAAACTCTGATTATAGCATTCAACAATTTTCCCAGCCCAAATTTCCAAAGGCATCCACATTCTAAAAAAAAAAATACCACACACACACACACCAACAAGAACAAAAAAATAAACCAATCATTGTCTGGCCTCTCACAGCTCTAGCCCTTCTGTTGTAACAAGGGAGCAGGCATGGTGCTAGCAGTAGCTATGATGTAGGAGGCAGATAGAAGGTAGGGACAGGGACAGAGGAAGCAGGAGGTGAGGGAGAGCTCACGAGGAAGGTTGGAGTGGACAGGACTTTATGAAACCTCATATCTCACCCCTATTGACACACCTCCTCCAACAAGACTTCCCTCTTAACTCTTTCCAAACATTTCCACCAAATGTAGCTCAAGGACTCAAATATATGAGTACAAGGGGATGGGGGGCGTTGTCATTAACATCACCTTACTGGATCATCAATTTTCCCATACTCAACTATTGAATGATTTGTAAATTTCCTCAGAGAATACTTTAATATCAAAGATGACATTCTATTCTTTCTTGGCCTGACTAGTTGCATAAAATGAGTAATCAAAAGGAATGGTTCAATAAAGATAAGTGATGTAAACTGACATTTTCCTGAGCAGGGTGAAATAATGCTTAACATTTTATTTTCTTAGGTGAAGGCTAGAAGGATTTCTAGATTCTTACAAATATAAGGAAAGAAACATCCCCCTTCTCCTTACTTCTGTCCATCCCCAAAGGTTTCCAAATATGGCTGAAATTAGTTCTCATACCACTGTAGGAGTGAAGAAGCAGATGGAAGGCTTATGTTTATATGGTTTATTGTAGTTTTACTTTGATGAAAATCTTGCAATGCAGGTTGCCGTGGTCTGTATAGGAATGACCCCCATAGACTTGTGTGTTTGAATGTTTGTCCCATAGGAAGAGATAGAATTAATAGAAGATATGGCCTTGTTGGAAGAAGTGTGTCACTATGAGGGAAGGCTTTGAAGTTTCAGGTTCTCAAGCTAGGCCTAGTGTCACTTTCACTTCTGTTGCATGTGGATTAACAAACAATTATCAAAAAGTGAAAGCTAGCTATTCCATTTAATCCTTAGATCCAACCAAATTCCTCCTACGCACCAACTCTTCTATTTTACTCTATCAACTTCAATACTAAATGATTCTTTAAGGTGAACCAGAAGTCAAAAATTATCTATATTAAAGTCTGAGTCACTATAGTATTCTGTTTGTGGAGGGTAGAAATGTTACAGACCCAGATTCAAAATTCTTGGACTGTTAGTAGTATACTTAATAGTCATTTGTTGTTCATCTCTGTCTCTAACCTAAAGATTTAATGTTATCATCATCATCATCTCATCATCATCAGGTAAAATGTATGGAATACTTTTTTTAATTTTTTTATCTTTTTCCTTTCCTTTTTTTTTAAATTGGATATTTTCTTTATTTACATTCCAAATGTTTTCCCATTTCCAGGTCTCCCCTTTGGAAATACCTAATCCCATCCCAAGAAGAACATTAGCTTCTCTGTGTGTAATTATGCATGATACTATAATAAATGGGTATGAACACACAATATAGCACCTACAATTTTATTTCTCTGAAATTGTAACTCTTCTTTTACAACTAATTTTTTATATAAGCATTATATCAGCTTTTGTATATATGTAAATTATTTATTTTGAATACTCTTTACATGTATGTTATATGGTAATTTCCTCTCCAAAATCATCTTCTTCATTTAATTAAATACTTTTTAAATTTTGCATTATGAATTTTTAGTCTTCATGTGGGTCTATGTACCACTATGTGCCTTTTCTCCTCAGAAGTCAGAAGAAGACCTCAGATCCTTGGGACGTAGAAATACAAGCTGTTATGCTGGTGATATGCTGTGATATGTGATATGCTGTGATACATGTGATATGCGAGCAAACATAGGGCCTCTGCAAGACCAGACTGTATTCTTAAGCATTAAGCCATCTTTCTGGCAATATCCAATCAAAATTAAATATCCTGACATAAGCCCAAAACTTAACATTCTACTTAGAAGACTATGTTTTATATTTATCAAATGACTTATGTACAAAGATTTTGTGGTTTAGTTATTTTAAAATGATTTTCATAAAATTGGAGATGGATCTGCAGTTAACAGTACTGGCATTTTTCCAGAAGAATTAGGTTCAATTTCTAGTAGCCACATGGAAGCTCAGCTATCTGAAATTCTATTTCCTGGCGACTCAAAACAATCTCTAGAGATATTGCAAATGAGTGCAAGAAAAAATGCAGGTATAGACATTCTAATAACTAACAAAATGAACGTTAAACCAAAGTTAAACAAATGAGATGGCAAAGGCCACTTCATAATCATTAAAGAAAAATTCAACTAAGATTATTTTAGTTGAATAACTAAAATTCAACTAAGTGTGTGAAAGAAGCACTACTAAAGCTTATGTAACAAATATACATGTCAACCCTCATTCACTGACAGTTGGAATCTTTAATACTCCTCTCTCATCAATGGAGAGGTCACTCAGACAAAAACTAAACAGAAATACTAAAGCTAACATATATTATAAAACAAATGGACCTAACATATATATTCGGGACATTTCATCCAAACACACAAAAGAATACATCTTCTTCTCAGCACATCATCAAACATTCTCCCAAACTGACCACATTCTCAGTCACAAAGCAGGTCTCAACAAGTACAAGATAATTGAAAGAAAACTTTGCCATTTGTAAGACCACCACAGATTAAAGCAGTATTTCAATAACAGAAACAACAGAAGACATAAAAAACTCATGGAAACTGAACAACTCTCTACTGAATGAATACTAGATCAAGGTAGATATAAATAAATAAATTACTTTCAAAAATTTAACCAAAAAATCTCACAAAATACCATGCTGGAAAAAAAAAACAAAAACAAACAAACAATCAAAAAAAAAAAAAAAACCATTTGATTTTACCAATAAAAACTCCTGAGCCAAATGCGGTGAAAGCATGCTAACTCAGAGAGGCAGAGAAAGCCCTCAACTGACCTTCCTACTCCACCAATCTCCCAGAGGGAGAAACCTCCCAGTCCTTTCCTCCTCCTCCTCCTCCTCCTTCTTCTCCTCCTCCTCCTCCTTCTCCTTCTCCATGCTGTCTTAAACACCCTTCAACTCAAAGACGTACCTTCCTCTTTCCTGGGTTTTCTTATGTTTACTCCATGTCTACTGGTTTCTTGCTCCACTTCTTGATTTATCACTGACTTGATTTAGCTTTTGTTTACAGAAAGCTCTTGGGTTAAAGGTATGTATGAAGGTTGAGCCACACTATAACTACTTCTTTACAGTAAACAGAAAGCTCCTGGGTTAAAGGACGCATTAAGACTGAACCACAACAAGAAACATATTTTTCTAATTCAAGATCATGGAATTCACAATGTGATCAAATATCCCGCATCAATACCAAAACTTGGAAACTTCATAGCATTAAGTGCCTTAATTAAGAAATTGAAGAGATTTCATACTAGCATGATAACAGCATACCTAAAATCTCTGGAACAAAATTAAGCAAGTTCTCCTAACAGGAATGGACAGCAGGGAATAAATAAACTAAGGGCTAAAATTTACAAAATAAAAACAAAGAGAATAGCAAAAATCAATGAATTCAAGAATAAAAGGGTTCGTTCTTTGAGAAAATTAACAAGATAGACAAATCTTTAGTCAAATTAACTAAAAGACACACATAGAGAGAGAATATCCAAATTAACAGTATCAGAAGCAAAAAATGTGGGGGATGCATAATAAGAGATACTGGGAAAATCCAATGAAACATTAGGTAATACTTTAAAATGTTATACTCCACAAAATTGGCAAATCTAAAAGAAATGAAGAATTTTCTCAATAGATAACACTTACTCAAGTTGAATCAAATCAGATAAACAATTTAGATAGATCTATAATCCCCAAGAAAATAGAAGCAGTCATTTAAATTCTCCAACCAAAAAAAAAAAACAAAAAACAAAAAATAAATGAACAAACCAAAACGAACAAACCACAACAAACAAACAAATAAAAAAAAAAAGGCCCAGGTCCATACTGTTTTAATGCAGATTTCTAGTAGACATTCAAAGAAGACCTAATAACACTACTCCTCATTTTATTCCACAAAATAGAAACAGAAGGAACATTGACCTGCTGTTCTATGAGGCCACAGTCACCCTGATAGTCAAACCACACCAATGATTCAAAAAAAAAAATTTATAGACCAATTTTCCTCATGAACATATATGAAAACATATTTAATAAAATACTCACAACTTGAATTCACTAACACAGCAAAAAAATCATCCAGCAAAAACAAGTAGACCTCTTCCCAGCAATTCAGGGATGCTTCAACAAACAAAAATCTGTTATGGTAATCCACGATATAAGCAAAATAAAAGAAAAACAACCATGATTATCTCATTAGATGCTGAAAAAGCCTTTGACAATATCCAACACATCTTCAGGATAAAAGTCTTAGAGAAATCATGAATAGAAAGAACATTCTTAAATATTATAAAGGCAATATACAGAGAACCTATAGTCAAGATAAAATCAAATAGAAAGGCAAAACAATTCCACTATAATGAGGAACAAGACTCTCTCTCCATATCTACTTAATATAGTATGTGAATTCATACTAATAACACAAGCACAAAGAACAATAATCAACAAATGGGACCTCATGAAACCGAAAAGCTTCTGTTAGGTAACGGACATCATCAATAGGACAAAATGACAGCCTAGAGAATGGAAAAAAGATTTTCCATTCCACATCCAACAGAGGGCTAATATCCAAAATATATAAAGAACTCAAAAACTAGAAATCAACAAACCAACTAATCCAAGTTAAAAATGCAGTACAATTCTACTAGAGAGTTCTCAGCAAAGGAATCTCAAGTGATTGAGAGACACTTAAAGAAATGGCTAACATAGGTAAATGCAAATTAAAACTACTTTAAGATTCCATCTGACACCTGGCAGAATGGGTAAGATCAAATAAATAAATAAATAAATAAATAAATAAATAAATAAAGTGATACTTCATGCTAGCAAGGTAAAGCAAGAAGAACACTCCTCCATTGCAGATGGATGTGCAAACTTGTTTAGCTACTATAAAAATCAATATAGAAATTCCTCTAAAAATTGGGAATCAATCTATGTCAGTTATACCACTCTTGGGCATATACCCAAAGGATGCCCCATACTACCATAAGAACAATTGCTCAACTATGTGTGTAGCTGAGGGATTCATAATAGCCAGAAATTTGAAATAACTTTGATGTTCTTTACCTGAAGAACAGATAAAGAGAATGTGGTACATTTACATAATGGAGTATGACTTAATTATTAAAAACAATGACATCATGAAATTTACAGGTGAATGGATAAAACTAGAAAAGATCATCCTGAGTGAGAGAGCCCAGACCCAGAAAGATAAACATGTTATGTACTCACTTACAAATGGACATTTGATGTTAATTAAAGGACAATCACGCTATAATCCATAGACACATAGAGGCTAATAATAAGGAAGGCTCAGGGGCATATACATGGATATGCATGGATCTCTCTTAGAAGGGGAAATAGAACAATTTTGCAGGTGAACTGTAGGCAGTTAGAGTCCATGCTAAGGGGTCGAGGGATGGAGGGAGAGAAATCTCTATGTGACTGCTGAAATTGGGGGCTGATGTCAAAACTTAGTTCAGTGGAAACTCTCTGTAATCTATTAAAATGTCCCTAGTGTAGTCTTTTGGTAATGGGAGATACAGATTGAGAAATAGCCATCTTCTATAACAAGGCTAGGCTTCCAGAATTAAAACTTGGATATCAACTCAGCCACATAATCCTCGACTTACAATATGTCCTGCCTACAGGATGTGCTGGGGTTATGGTGGCACAGAACTTTTGGGAGTGACCAAATTGTAACTGGTCCAATTTGAACCCCATAAGAGGAATCCCATATGTGGTTGGATAGCCCAGAGACCCATGATAGAACCAAAAAGAAATAACAGAAAAGAATAAAATTCAATGAAATGATTCCTAATGATATTTTGCTATACTGATATATCAGCTTCTAACCAAATTGTCATCAGAGATACATTGTTTAGTAACTGATTGGAGCAGATGCAAATACTCACAACCAAAAACTAGTCAAAGCTATAGGAATCCACAGAAGAGGTGGAGGAAGGATTCTAAGAACCAGATGAGTCCAAGAAACCGCAAAAACACAAACCAAAGAATGAACAAAGCAAGGCTCATACAGGATTACAGAGACTGAAGCAACAGTCTTAGACCCTGAATGAGTCTGAGCTAGGTACCCTGCATATATGTTATGGTTGCATATCTTGGTATCTTATGGGAAGCCTAATAATGAGAGTGGGGGTTATCTCTGACATGTTTTGCCTGTACTTGGGACACTTTTATTTCTAGTGGGTTATCTACCTTGTCCAGCGTTGAATAAGGGTTTGTAATTTGTTATGTCATGTTCAGTTGATATCCTTGGGAGGCCTGCTCTATTTTACTTTATTTTATTTGAAATGAAAGAGAGGAGGAGTAGATTTGGGGAAGAGAGGTGATGTGCGTTTGTGTGTATTTGGGGGAGGGGGTGACTAGGAAAACTGAAGATAGAGGAAACTATAATCAGATGTAACATATGTTAAGAATGAGATGAAAATGACCAAAAAAATTGATCAAATTGTAGCTGTGAAATAAAATTAAAGAAAAAGGAAGAAGAAAAAAGAGAGAAGGAGGAGCTGGAGAAGGAAGATGAGGATGAAAATAAAGAGGAGGAGAAAAAGGAGGAGCGGGAAAGGGAGGAGGAGGAAAAGGAGGAGGAAGATAAAGCCTCCTTTTCTGGTATTTCTGATTTTGAAGTTCTTTTAATGTGATATGCTCACACTGATGTTTGGCCACTTTATTTGGGGCAATGTTAGACTTCTTATTTATCATTAAAAACTGTTCAAGTAACAAAAAGTTAACTTCTTATCAAGAAAACAAATTAATATACAAACAACCAAACAAAAAACCAAACAAATAAAACATCCCAAAATGAAACAAAACTCAATTGTCAAAATTTACTAATGCTTCAGTATCCTTAATTAAATACATTCCCACTAATTCTAACAAAAGACATTAATTATCTCCTTACAAGAGTAATTTATGGCTATCTGTGGAAACACAAAGAACCATGTAAGTGACATCTGATGAATTAAAACCTGAAATACACTACAGGGACCTTTAGAAATAACTAGAAATTCAGATTTGGCTGCAGTTGATTCCCCTGATATCTAGAAGAGAAATAACTAATCTAGGTATTTTTCTCTAGGAGGTAAGGGTGCAATCAAAGACTATTCAATCTCAGTAGGAAATACCCAATCAGGCACTTCTAACTACATCCTGTGCTGCAAAAGTCCAGGGGTTAAATTTTGAGTTTAAATTTCCCATCCTAAGTCTGTGCAGGATCCTTTGGAAGGCATTCATGTGGACCTCAGTAAGGCTGGGTGTGCTCAGCTGCTACCATATTGGTAAATGAGATTCTCAAGTAACTGAACTCAAACTCCTTTGACCACATTTCTATATTTTGGATATTTTATCTTTTATTTGAATCTTTTAAAATTTGCCTGAAATATTGGGCCTTGCACTGGTATTCTCATTCCTGAACAAGGAGGATGATTTGACTCTGGTTTTGAAAAAATAAAATAAAAATTAAAATGCTATAATTATTTGCTTTCATTAGTCAAGTTTTTGGTATTACTGCTTACTAAGACCTATTTACTGAAACTAAGGCATGTGTAAAAAGATGAAAAGTTTGTATTACCTTCATAAAGGAATTTTTTCAATATAATACTAACAAAAAATAAGGCCTATTTGGAATCATTTCAAAAAATACCAGACCTCCATTTAGGGTACTTACATTTAGATACAGACTCCTAGAGAAAGAGCAGCAGAATTCCTTACAATTAAGGAAAAAAGAAAACTGTTAGCTAGACCAAATTTATCAGATTGATATATATGTTGTTAGAGCAAATTCCTATACATAAATCTCAACTTGTTAAAACTATGTTTCCTAGCCCAGAGTGAGTTTTATGGATGACATCTGCCCTATAAAAGCTGTATATAACATAATATAATACAGTGTCAAACAATATCTATTAACTATATAGATTCTAACTTACAGGAGCAATGTAATGTACTCAAGTTCCATACTATGCAAATAACACCATAAGAATGAAAAGATTCTGAGGAGCCCTATGACATTCTCACACTTCTGCTTTGTAATTTATTGAGTTTTATCAAGGATACCTAAAAATTTTGATGTACTTTTAAAATTCAAATTGTATAAAATAACTCTACAATGGCAATAGAATTAATTTTAAATTAAAATTAATACAAGTTTAAAACCCCAAGGGGACTCACTGGAGGCACAATAATGGAGTAAGAAATGTAGAATATTTACTTAAATAGTACTACTACTAACAAATTCATACTTCAGAGGATGGTTCATTAAAAATAGAGCATATAGAGATACTATTTGTCTATTTTGAATATTGATTTTATTTGAGTTTACAGATATGTAAGCCTTTCTATATGAGTATGTGTACCCTGTGTGTGTGTGTGGATATCTGTGGAGAGCAGAAGAGGGCATCAGACTCTTTAAAGCTAACTTACAGGTAACTGTGCACCCCTTGATATAGGGACTGGGAATTGAACTTGACTTCTATGAAAGCATAGCTAGTGCTCATTACCACTGAGCATTCTCTCAAATTATGTTTTAAAAATGAATTTGTAGCCCAAGGCACTATACTTTCAGACTCTATATTTATCAACTAAATACACTCTTCAAGCTCACCCATAGTAAAGTTTATCAGATTTGAAAAAGTAAAACCAACTAAATAACAAATGTATTTTCTCAGTAAGACTTAATTGGGCAACATTATACAACTGATTCCTTTATAAATATAAAACGATAATGAGATTTGATTATTTGATTATTGTCAAAAAACACATGCAATCTTGTGTTCCTACAAATTTGACCTTCTGTCTTCAGCCTTGTCACTAACAATATTCTCTATATTGTAGAAGACAGATTTTCTTGGGAAGGAACTTAAAATATTGTTTTATTGTTGTCTGATATATTCAGCAATGTGACTATTTGGTTCCTCTAAATATTTAGGTATTTTAGGTAATACAAAAATAATAGTAAAAATAAAATAATTAACCCCAAATAGAAGTTAAAAGTATTTAGTCAATAAGGGCTGACATTTCTTACTATTATAACTAGCCACTCAACTTAAGGGTTTTGTTGTTGTTGTTGTTGTTGTTGTTGTTGTTGTTATAAAATTATACTGGTAAAAGCCCCACCATAAATTAACAGGGAAAACAACTAATAACTTTAAATACTGTAAGCTTCAAATATGACATGTCATGGACTATAAATGAACATAGACAGGAACATGTTAAATTTAAGGAGTATGATTATGTGTATAGAGAATTGGGGTTTGTTAAATGTCTACTTTCAATCTTAGCCATTCTGCCAGGGGTAAGATGGAATCTCAGAGTCATTTTGACTTTCATTTCTCTAATGACTAAGGATGTTGATCATTTCTTGAAGTGTTTCTCAGTCATTAGAGATTCCACTGTTGAGAAATCTCTGTTTAGCCTTGTACTCCATTTTTTAATTGGGTTATTTGGTTTGATGGTACCTAATTTATTGAATTTTTTATATATTCTTGATACCAACCAACTGTCAGATGTAGGATTGGTGAAGATTTTTCCCACTAAGTAGGCTGTCATTTTGTCCTGTTGATGGTGTCTTTTGCATTGCAGAAGCTTTTCAGTTTCATGAGGTCTCATTTATTAATTGTAGATATTAGTGCCTGAGCTGTTTGTGTTCTGTTCAGAAAATTGTGTCCTATACCCATGCATTCAAGGCTATTCCCCTCTTTCTCTTCTATAAAATTTAGAGTATCCAGTTTTATGTTGAGTTCATTAATACACTTGGATTTGACTATTGTGCAGGATGAAGAAAATGTATCTATTTGAATTCTTCATACAGAAATCCAAGTAGACCAGCACTATTAGTTGAAAATGTTTTTTTTTTCATTTATTTTCTATTGTATCATTTTGACTTCTTTGTCTAAAATCAAGTGTCAATAGAGGTGTAGATTTATTTTTGAGTTTTCCATTTTATTCCATTTATCAATCTGTCTCTTTTTATGCCAATACCATGTGTTTTTTTTTAATTACTCTTTCTCTGTAAGACAGTTTGAAATCTGGGATAGTAATACCTCCACAAGTTCTTCTATTTTACAGGATTGCTTTAGCTATTCTGTTTTGTTGTTGTTATTGCTGATGTTGTTGTTGTTTTTTATATGAGGTTGAGAGGTGGCCTTTCAATGTCTGTGAAAATATGTGTTAGAATTTTCATAGTAATTGCATTGAATATGTAGATTGCTTTTTGGTAACATGGCAATTTTTACTATGTTAATCCTGTTGATCCATAAGCATGGGAGATCTGTCCATCTTCTGATATCTTCTTCAATTTCTGTCTTCGAAGACTTGAAGTTCTAGTCACACAAGACTTTCAATTGTTTGGTTAAAGTTACACCAAGATTTTTTGGATTATTTGTGGCTATTATGAAGGGTGTTGTTTTCTCAGAAAATTGGTAATAGTTCTACCTCAAAACCCAGCTATAGCTGGGCAGTGGTGGCACACGCCTTTAATCCCAGCACTCGGGAGGCAGAGGCAGGTGGATTTCTGAGTTCGAGGCCAGCCTGGTCTACAGAGTGAGTTCCAGGACAGCCAGGGCTACAGAGAAACCCTGTCTTGAAAAAAAACAAAACAGCTATACCACTCTTGGGCATATAGCCAAAAGATGTTCCACCACAACACAAGAACACTTGATCAAACCATGTTCATAACAAATTATTCATAATAATCAGAAACTATAAACAACATAGACCTCATCCAAAGAATGGATAAAGAACATGTGGTTCATTTACACAATGGAATACTATTCAGGTATTAAAAACAAAGACACCAGGAATTTTTCATACAAATTGATAGAATTAGAAAATATCATCCTGCGTGAGGTAACCCAGGCACAGAATGATATGGTTGGTATGTACTCACTTATAATTCCATAATAGCCACAACATATAGGATAAACCTACTACAATCCACTGACTCCAAGAATCTGAGTAACACATAGAGCCCAAGGGACACTCTAGAATCTCACTGAGAAAGGGAATAAAACACTGGGATATATGGAGGGAGTGAACAGGGTTGAAGAGGAGGTGGGAAGGGAAGAGGTTTGATCAAATAAATGTAGGGTGGAAAGATGGAGTGATAGATAGATAGATAGATAGACAGACAGAAGATAGAGAACTGGGATTGGGGTGTTGGGATCATCTCTGTTATACTAAATATATAATTATCAATCAGGGGTTTCTGCCCACCTTGTTCCTTCAATTCCCAGATAAGAGACATACAATTTTTTTCAATTATATTAAGCTTTTAAAGCATGAGATCTGAGAAATTATCTACACTCAAAGATATTAGTATCTACTTTCCTATCAATAACCCTGAGCTATAATTTGCCATGTTTCATTTGGTACACTCTTAACCAAAATGGATCAGCCCTCATGGCCATGTTTTCATGACTCATCCAACCCTTGGCATCTTCTCCTCTCTCCACCTTTTCTTTCTTTCTTTCTTTCTTTCTTTCTTTTCTTTTTTTTTTTTTTTGGTCACTTGTGGTCCTGCTCACACCCCAAGCCCAGGAACCAAAACCCTAGCTACCTTTCTTCTGCCCAGCTACAGGCTGACAGCATCTTTATTCAATAAATACTTTTGAATTAGGGAGCAAAATCACATGTTGTTACTGGGTATATGTGAGGATTCTTTGATCCCTGACACAACCAGGACCAGTATTTAGCATTACAATACATAGCAACAGACCAAACTTCAACATATCTCTGGTGTGAGCTAGAAACCTAGAACAAGGGAAACTTCTAGGAATCTATGAGGATGACCCTAGTTAAGAATCCTAGTAAAAGAAGATATATAACTAGAATAGGCTGCCACATGTAACCAAGCAAAGCCTCCAATGGAAGCATGGAGCCAACACTAGCCCAGCTTCCAAACCTTAAACCCACAATTTGTCCTGCCTACACAGTATGTAAGAATAAAGTTGGAACAGAAATTGAGAGAATGTCCAACCAACGACTGGCCCAACTTGAGACCTATACCATAATAGAGAGTCCACCTTGACACTTTCAATGATATTATGCTATATTTGCAGACAGAAATCTAGCATAATTATGATCTGAGAAGCTTTACCCAGCAACTTACGGAAACAGGTGCAGAAACCTGTAGCTAAATATTAGTCAGAATTTGGGGAATCTTGTGGAAGATGGAGAAAAAGGATTGTATGATCCAGAGAAGTCAAGCACACCACAAGAAATTCTACAGAATCGATTAACCTGGGCAGATAGGGACTTGTAGAGATTGAACTACCCACTAAGATGAAACTAAGCCCTCTACACATATGTAACAAGTATGTAGCTTTATCTTCATGTGGGGCACTTAATAACAGGAGCAGAGGCTGTCCCTGACTCTGTTTTGTTTGTTTGTTTGTTTGGTTGGTTGGTTGGTTGGTTTTTTTATCTTTTATCCATAAACCGAGCAGCAGTAGATCTGCCTAGCCCTACTGCAATTTAATATCAATTGGAGGCTTTCTCTTCTTTGAGAAAAAGAGAAGGGGGTGGAGGGAGGAGAGGGGATAGGGAGGTCCTAGGAGTCTAGTGGGGGTCCAGATGCCATTAGGATGTAAAGAAAATAATTTTTTGATATTTACCTTATTTACATTTCAAATGTTTTCCCCTTTCCAGATCTCCCCTTCAGAAAACCCTAATCCCATCCCTCCTCCCCTTGCCTCTATGATGGTGCTCCCCTACCCACCCACCCACTACAATCTTCCCTCCATAGCATTCCCCTACACTGGGGCACTGAACACTCTCAGGCCCTGATGGCCAACAAGGCACTCCTCTGCCACATATGAGGCCAGCACCATGGGTCATTCCATGTGTATTCTTTGGTTGGTGGTTCAGTCTCTGAGAGCTCCAGGGAGCTCTGGCAAGTTGACACTGTTACTCCCTCCATGGGGCTGCAAACCCCCTCAGCTTCTTCAGTCCCTTCTCCAACTCCTCCGTTCAAAACCCCAGGCTCAGTCCAATGGTTAGATGCAAGCATCCACCTCCAAATTTGTCAGGTTCTGCCTAAGCCTCTTGGGATACAGCTTAACATGCTTTCATCAGCAAGTACTTCCCAGCAACAGACAATAATGTCTGGGTTGTGGCTATGTATGGGATGTATTCCCAGATGGGGCCGCCTCTGGATGGCCTTTCCTTTAGTCTCTGCTCCACACTTTGTCTCCATATTTCCTCCTGTGAGTAATTTGTTCACCATTCTAACAAACACTGAAGCATCCATATTTTGGTCTTCCTTCTTAGGCTTCACATGAAAAGTCACCCAACCCAAAACAAACCACAAAACAAAACAAAACAAAACCCAGGACTAGATGAGTTTAGTAGAGAATACTGTCAGAATTTCAAAGAAGACATAATACCAATACTCTTCAAACTATTCCACAAAATAGAAACGGACGAAACACTACACAATTCTCTCTATTAAGCCACAGTTACACTGATACCAAAGACCATACAAAGACCAAACAAAGAAAAAGAACTTCAGACCAATTTCCCTTATGAATATTGATGCAAAAATACTCAATAAAATTCTTGTAAAACAAATCTAAGAAAACATCAAAACGATCAATCACTATGATCAAGAAGACTTCATTGCAGTGATGCAGGGATAGCTCAATACCCAGAAAACCATCAATGTAATCTACTACATAAACAAACTCAAAGAAAAAAAAACACATGAACATTTCATTAGATGCTGAAAAATCATTTGACAAATTCAACATCCCTTCATGATAAAAGCCTTGTAAGATCAGAAATTGAAGACCCATAACTAAACATATTAAAAAATATATACAGCAAACCAGTAACCAACATCAAAATAAATGGAAAGAAACTTAAAGTAATTCCACTAAAATCAGAGACCAGACAAGGCTGCCCACTCTTTCCTTATCTATTCAATATAGTACTTGAAGTTCTAGCTAGAACAATTAAACAAAAACGGGAGGTCAAAGGGTTACAAATTAGGAAAGAAATAAAAATATCACTATTTGCAGATAATATGATCATATACTTAAGTGACCACAAAAACTCCACCAGAGAACTACTACAGCTGATAAACAACTTCAGCAAAGTGGCAGGATATAAAATTATTTCAAACAAATCAGTACTCTTTCTGTACCCAATGAATAAACAGGCTGAAAATGAAATTAGAGAAATGACATCCTTCACAATACTCACAAAAATATAAAGTATCTTGGTGTAACTCTACCAAACAAGAGAATGATCTGTATGACAAGAACTTCAAGTCTCTAAAGAAAGAAATTGAGCAAGACCTCAGAAGATGGAAAGATCTCCCATGCTCATGGATTGGCAAGATTAATATAGTTAAAATGGCCATCCTGCTGAAAGCAATCTACAGATTCAATGCAATCCCCATCAAAATTCCAACTCAATTCTTCATAGAGTTAGAAAGAGCAATTCTCAAATACATTTGGAATAACATAAAAAGACAAAAACATTAACAAAACACAACAACAACAACAACAATAAAAAAACACAGGATAACAAAACCTATTCTCAACAATAAAAGAACTTCTGGGGAAATCAGCATCCCTGACCTCAAGCAGTACTACAGAGCAATAGTGATAAGAACTGCATGGTACTGCTACAGTGACAGACAGGTAGATCAATGGAATAGAATTGAAGACCCAGAAATGAACCCACACACCTACGGTCACTTGATCTTTGACAAAGGAGCTAAAACTATCCAGTGGAAAAAAGACAGCATTTTCAACCAATGGTGTTGGTTCAACTGGTGGTCAACATGTAGAAGAATGCAAATTGATCCGTTCCTATCTCCTTGTACAAAGCTCAAGTCCAAGTGGATCAAGGGCCTCCACTTAAAACCAGATACACTGAATGTAATAGAAGAGAAAGTGGGGGAAAATCTTGAACACGTGGGCACAGGAGAAAATTTCCTGAACAGAACACCAATGGCTTGTGCTCCAAGATCAATATTCAACAAATGGGACCTCATAAAATTGTAAAACTTCTATAAATAATTATTTTTTAAAAGTTTACTTTCTTCATCCGATACCTTCAGCTTTTTAGAACAAGCTGTTTTCTTGACATTTTAACCTTAGCTATAACAGATTATGTGTCACATACAGAGGACAAGAAAAAAAACAAAAAACAAAAAAACAAAACTAAAACAAACCAAAAAACAAAACTGAGATCATGACTAATAATCAATATATAATCCAGGGCTTTTTTACATAATGGCCATAGCAACTCATTTTTTCCTAGAGATTATTTTCCTCTCTACTCTGCCTCATTTCTATCAGACTCCTGAAACTATGAAACATGTCACCTTATAGTTAGCCTTTCTAGAGCCATGAGACATCAAAAATTTAGCCTCCATAAAGACAAATGCAAGCAATGCCTGTCCAATGAAAGCAATGTTAAATTAGAAAACAAAAAAGCCACATTAAGTTTTAAGATTCCCCAAAACCATTTTGATTTTTTTTTTAATTGTAGAGAGTTATTATACCACAAATCCAAAGCTAAATCTTTCTCAGCTATCTTCTGTTCCCCTAATATACATGCATTTCCCAGCTGGAAATCAGACATAACAACCTTTTGACTGTTAAATAAAACATTTAGAATATAGTTTAAAAGACTAATAGCTTCTGCTAACACAAAGCCAGGATCAAATAGCACAAAAACAAAACAAAACAAAAAAAATCTGTAACATAGTGTCTCCCACTTCATTGTAATTTTCTTATCTAATATCAGTGCTAATGTATTTAGATACCTGTAACTTTATCGTTTTTAAGACCTACGTTTAATGATGGTTCTTAAATGCTCTAACCTCCCATCTAGTCCACCACCCACTAGAAGAGTACAGGGGAAGTAGACCTATTTAGAAATGATTCTATGTGTTGTCAGGAAATCAGCAGTTTAGTTCACATGTCAACAGTGGCAGCTGGAACCACTGGCAAACAATTCATGGATATATCATCAGTCCAATACCGTAGATTCAGGATAGCAAACATGAATCAGCAGCAATGGCATGAATTAGTAGAGGAAGCCAGGCCTCAGCCAAATGGACAGTTTTAGATAGAAATTCTAGGCTATGCCTCTGTCAGCGAAGAAAAGATCAGTGAAGGTAGAAGAACAACAAACATTGGTACAAACTAGCCAAGTCCAGACTTTGTCACTGTCCATTAAGTCCTATTTATATTCCCTCCAAACATCATGTGTGCTCCACGGATCATGTCTCACCATATGTCTTGCCTCAGCACATGAATTTGACGTAGAAAAACTTCACAATAATCTGTCTCAACTGACATCACTCCAGTTTGCAGAATCTAAGAAGCAGCAAGAAGACACAGCAGAACACCAGAAGTGTTTTGCTCTCTATGGAGTCCCCCCAAAAGGAACTCAACTATGCAATGTAAAGCAGACCAATACATGTGTGTCATTAGTGAAGTATCACATGTCCTTTTCACGTGCTTGCTTAAGCAAAATATCCTTTCACCTGTGTCTGCTTCAGATAAATGTTCCTTCATGTGTTTTCCCCAGCAAAACACCATCCAATACAACCAACATTCCACAGAACCCTTAAGTTTCCACTTCAGAGACTGGCTTTGTTTATAAAGTTCTTTTGTTCTATGAATATAAAAATTCTTGTAACTACTGTGAAAATTATATTTGTCATTGCAGGGCAACATCAATTTTTGTTCTCTGGTTATGGTCAGTCATTTTTTGGATTAGAAATAACTTTTTTATTTCTTTTGAAATGAGAGATTTGTTTTTCATTGACATTTATATATTAAATAGATTATAAAATATAAAATTGAGACTACAATTCTAATCTATTACAATGATGTATGGGTTACAAGTTAAAAAAGAAGTACGTAGGCAGGCCTTTCTCTTGTATACATCTAACAACTACAGTGCTGTGGGAATACCTGTAGTTTGAAAGGAATGGATCGTTTCCTTTGCTTTGTGTCACTTTTTCCATTTATGAAATGAAGCTTCGAATTTCTTCTCAAGTGTCTCACATATGTCCTTTGCTAGTCAATTGAACTTATTCTGAGCATTTGCTTATCACTTGGCATTTGAACTGAGTAATAAATCCCTATCCTTACAGTAGTTATGCATTTATTGCCTTGCCAAAGGGAAGTACATTTAGATAATAACTCTGTTGTTCATTAGTTATTCATATGATATGCAGTTATTATGTTTACTTCCTTATGCAGTGAAAATAATTAATGATAGAATCCATTCATTAAGAAAAGATATTAAGAAAAGATATTAAGAAAATTTTAGAGGTGTGTGTGTGTGTGTGTGTGTGTGTGTATTTCACTTAGGCTTTGCACATTTGAGGATAACTAAGAAGTATTACTGCTTTTTCCCTTAGGACTTAGCACTAGTAATTCCCAATTTTAAATTATTAAAATACTTTTCAAGACTAAAAACATCTCAGAAGAAAATACGTTTGAGTTTTACATTATGGGAGTTCAGGCAGCTCCGACAAATTATATGTGCTATTGTTCTTTTTCTTGGTTGCCTCCTATAACTTGAAAATATGTTCCTATTGCTGAAGACATCACACACTTTGAACATGGGACTTGTAAGATTTACAGTTGCTCTAACATGAAAGCCTCATTTTTGAGGACTAGCTTTCATAGTATCACAAAAACTATGTAACCTGCTAAAAGAGAAAATAGTTCTACCTAACTAGAACATCTATGAGTTGTATCAGTGGCCAGCAGGGTAAGAGAGCCTCATGTAAAAGTGTAATAGTGTCACATATCTTAGTGGTTACCATATCTGTCTAACTGGACTTAAGGCACATTCTATATGAGGACATTCAAGCCTGGTGCTGCAAACACAGCCAATGGAACAGCCATGGAACATACAGGAAAACCAACTACTGGCACTTTCCCAAATCATATAATGCATTCTAAACACTTATGTTATACACACAGACAAGTATAGCTCCCATGCTTCATCAAAGAAGTATTTTTAACAGCAGATGGAGACCATTACACAAAAACACAACTCTTTTAAATGCAAAGAGAAACTGACCATGGAGTTCTTAGATCAAATTGATATATCTCCAATACTAGTCTTACACTGTAGGCTCAGGGAGTATCACAGAAGAGAGAGAAAAAAATTATAAAAACCAGAGACCAAGACATTTTCTGCAAGACTGTTACTTTTATATATGACGTTAAAGATGCAGCCATGAAATTGCAACAAATAATGTGGTAGCTTAAACAAGATCTGAGCAATGATACCACTCGACATGCCAATCTAGATAAAAGACATATCACATGGCTTTACCTCCACTTGAAGAACTATATGTGATTAAAAACTTCTTAGGGACGAGCCACTAATTGGTACTCCAATACCAAAGTAAAAATGATGCATATCAGCAACAACAACAAAGTCTCAGGAGAATCTCTCTAAAATAAAATTATCAATTTTTCTATAAATCTTGGTTTTAAATTAAGAACTATATTAGTAACTATCATAGGACAATAGATAACATTTGTCAACAAGTAAGCTAAAAATCTCACATATGATAGAAGAGACTAAAGGAGACTACTTTTCTTCATATTGGGCAAGGGATTTAGTTTCTTGGGGAGATTTTCAATATTCTGGTTCACAAATAAGACCATATAGAAAAAAATTGGGAGCTTTTTTTCTAGCACAATAAGACCCAGTGCAGATGATCAGCTAGATACACTGTTGAGGACAAGAAGGCTTGGATATGACCACCCAGTGTAAAGTGTAGTATATGGAGTCATTACTTGGCAAAACCTTATGTTTATTAAAGTACTGATTTTCCTGCATTCATTTACTGACAAATTGTAAAACACACACAGAATCTTATGTACAATTGTGGGTATTTTATAGTATTTAATATGTTGATTAACCAGATCACAAGTGAAATGGATACTTATTGTAGGGTTATTTTAGGAGTTTATTGGTATATATGATGTGAAAAGGGTACAATGTATTTTGAGGAAATTCTATTCTAGCATGGTTGATGGACTTCATGCATAAACACAGCCATCACTTCATGCAGCAGTAATGCATAGTATGTATTACCATCCTACATGAGGAAACAATAACTTTTTTATTGGCAGATTTGTATCATTATCTCATAAGGAAAGAAGACAGAATCTCTTCTAATAAATCTGACTATAATGATGAAGTCATGTAGTTTATGCCATGAAAGTAATATGAAGACGCTTCTAAACCATCCTTCTAATAATTATGCCTTGAGTACCTACTATTAATTAGAACGGATTTTAGGACCTCATAGATAATTAAAACAGATCTATAGATCTTTAGTGTTTAATGAAGAACAGTCAATATAAAATACTGAATTCAGTGTTGGAGAGTGGAAAGCATTTAGAAGCACTACTAAAAGAGTCATTTCAGGTGTAATACCAGGAAAGATCTGTGAAGGCACACTAGTGTAAGATTAGCCATCAATGAAGGAGGCACTTGTTCATTCTGCAACTTATAAAATTCATAGTGCTGTAAGTAAATATTTGTTTTTCATCTGATCAATGAAAAGACATATTTATTGACTTCCAAACACTCCTTACTCCTTAACAAAATTTTATAAGTAATATATAAACAAAAAGGGAAATGGAGCAAAAATCACAACTCCTTTACAACCTATATTCAATATTCATGGTGATGGTTCGAAAACATTTATAAATAGCAAGGTTTTCAAGTGCTCACATCCTTTATGAAACTGTAGGTTTTACATCTTACCTGTCCACATCCTTGTGTATTTTTGAAATCGTGTGTGTGTGTGTGTGTGTAATGGAAATACCTACTATACTGTGATGCTTAGGGAGTCATGGTGAGATAATTAAATTCATATCACAGACAAAGTCACAACTGTACCTGAAGTGTTCAGATTTTTGTAATTACAAACAACGGAAAAACATACAAACAAATATGTTCAGAGTCCCATGGAATTAAGATGGAGGGAGCCAACTCTTGTCAACTACAATCTCCTGTAAGGAATTTGTAGGACTGGATAACACACCTCATATAAAGACTTTATAGGTTTCAGTAGAACACTTAAACTTACTGTTGGTTTGCTTAAAGACTTATATAAGTGGTTTGAATTCCTCTCATTTTGTGCTTCTGAAACTATGTCCCCGTAAAGGTTTGAAACTATAAAATATACCCATCAACCCACACTTTTCCTCATTATCTCTCATTATGTAAATTTCATATCTTATAGACTAAATAGAGCTGTTAGGTATGAACTTCTGTACCTTTTCACTCTTGAGACTTTTTCTTGTATATCTTTCACACACTTATGCTTATATCTTTGTCTGTCTTGGGGAAAATAAAAGCAAGGCCCTGATTTCCTAGATAGTAATGTTGAACATGGCCTCCAGGCCTAATACTTTTATTACATCCTTCCATACCACATTTACTCATCACTATGCAAATCTAAAACTATATTCCAATGACCCTCCTTACAATTTTTTCATGTCAAAGAGACTCATTTATCTTTCTTCAAATTTCGTTCAGTAACAAATGCATTATGTAGTAGTAGTTTTTATATATTCACATGTACATCAGCAAATTCAGTCAAATATTGATGCACCATTTTTAAAAAATAATGACATGTTACTGAACTTCTCTTAGTCTAGCCATTAGGCCCTAAAAGTATACTCTAAGATATATTGCCATGATAGTTGCATTGTACTAGTCATTATAAAGAGATAAGATACAAAAGAGGATATGCTTCAGTCCATACCATTATATGGAAGAATCTAGCCCCATGGCCTTTGTTATTCATGACCATCCTGAAACCTACCACCCATGGATAACAAGGTCAATTGTATTTTATTTTCATCCTCAAAGATCCTATGCTTAACTAAAATTACCATTGAAATAGTGTGTGCTCTGATCCCAGTCTAGAGAACCTCCTGAAAGATCTGGAACCAACATTGGGTCTAGAACAAATAACCAATCCAATGCTCTCCTAACTTCTTCCACTGTCTTTTCTTTAGCCCCAGCACAATTGGCCCGTGCTTCTTCTGCTTTATGGCCATCCTCTGGCTCCTGTACCCATAGTATTCCCTAGCATTTTACTCTAGCTTTTACTCTACGAATCTGCCTTATTTGATATCATAATTCTTATGACACTTGTACATTTATGTTGGTCATCCTCAAAGCAGCATTTTTCTTTTTCCCAAGCCTGACCCATATATCCAGCTCTCTGGTAGTACTCCTTGACTGCCATATTCCACGTAGACATAACAAGAACCTTTTTCATAATTCAAAATCTTCTCTTTCCTTTTTTAGCTAACAATGTCATATTTGACTCACTATCCCTCCAAGGAAAATTTCATAGACTTGTTTTTTTATTTTATTTTATTTTATTTTGACTTTTCTGTTCAAAAACTGTTTATGTTCAAAACCTCCTACTTGACATGCATCAATCAAATCTCCCCTATCTCATTCCCAGTAGCTCTGTCTTCAGCACAATGGAAGAATATATGCCAAAATTTCCTTTTTTCTCTGCATACATTTTCCTACTAAATGAGAATGCTTTTCATAAGATGCTCAGAAGCTTTTGTAGGGCCTACATTGCCATAAGAATTCAGTCTAAAGTCTTAACAGGATACTGCTTACCCCAAACTCACAGTCACATCTTCCACTTCTTCATAACCTCACATTCATTAAGCAACTTGTTTATATAGCTATGATAAGATAACATGATGAAAATCAACTAGGAGAAAGGGATTTGTTTAGTGTATACTTCTATATCACAGTCCATCATTGAAAAGAGTGCGGTCAGGAACTGAGGCAGAGGCCCTGGAGGGGTACTACTTCCTGCCTTGCTTCATAGGGCTTGTTCATCCTACTTTCCTACAGTACTCAGAACTAACAAGCCAGGGGTAGCATCACCCACAATAATATGGGCCCTCTCATATCACTCATCAATCAAAAATGTGCTTCACAGGCCAGTCTAATGGAGACATTTTCTCAATTGAGTTTACCACTACTTAAATGAATGTAGCTTATACTAAATTGATATAAAACTAGTTAGCACATGTCCTTATCTTATGTAGTTAAGCACTTCTGACTACTGCCCAAGTTATATTCCTATCTTCATTATCTAGTTCTTGTATCTGCATACTTATCCACTAGATCCCACTCCCCCTGAATACTTTTCTCACTTGCATGTGTCCTCTACCTCTGTACTTCATTTTTTAAAGATCTATTTTATGTACATTGGTGTTTTGTTTGCATGAGGCAGTTGAATCCTCTGGAGCTAGAGTAAAAGACAGTTGTTAGCTACTAAGTGGTTGCTAGGAATTGAACCTCAGACCTCTGGAAGAGCAGCCAGTGCTCTTAACTACTAAGCCATCTCTTCAGTACACCTTTGTATTTCTCCATCTGTATTACCAAGCTAAATATCACCCTTATTGTGCTGTTGTTCCCTGGACCATTAACATAATAGCTGGATTCCCTTTGTCTTATCTAGTAGCCCAATGTGTAATTTATTGCTATACTTGTTTGCACTTTAGTGTATTTTCATGAATATTTTCAAATGTACTGGTTATAGAATCTGGAATTTATTTCTGATCAATGAGCCCTTTGAAGTAAAAAGACAGAATTTACTTATCTTGGATATGGAGTTTAATATGTATTTGCTGAAAATAACATGAACTTAGCATATTTTTATAATTAAGTTAATTAGCAAGTAAAAATTATTGTTTTAAGACTGGTAATAAATCTGTAGATCAATATCATTCTTATAAATTGCTTTTCTCTTTTAGATTTTCCAAACTTTGCTCCTCCAAATGGGAAGACATGACAGAGAGTTTTATGTATACTCAAAGATTCCTTCTTCCCCTCTCTTCAGAGAGAAGGAAAAGTAAAAGCAGAGGTGGAGTAGCCACTGCACACCTGTGTTGGCAAACTGTCAATGTTTGTTCCTGACATTAATTAGCTCATGCTCTGAATCTGGGAACTGATGGATAAAGCAAGAATGAGAGATGACCAGGGATGATTAACAGTATTCTGCCTCTCAACAGTGATAACATTGACACCTAAAGAGCTATCTTTTATCCCTACAAACAGATGGCTTCAAACAGCTCAAACTACAACCAAATTTCTTTTGCTCACCTCTAAGCTCATAGGACAGCTAGAAAAATAAATAAAAAACTAAAACCAAAACTCACTTCCTGGGGAGGAAGCCACTAAGCTACGCAATTACAGCAATTATAAGCTAATTATAACTTTCTGCCTGCTGTTTTCTTAATTGAGCTGCTTGATGAGAGGAATTTTGTGATGGAAGAATAGCCAGACACTAGAAACAAAACATCCCGATTTCATATTTCACTAGATAAAAGGGAAGAGAAATTAAAAATAAGTAAAACAAGAAAGTCATAGTCATTGATTTTACCCACATCCCCCTACAAAAGTAAGTAAAAAATGTTCAAAAAATTTTTGTTAGTATTTATACAGTTGTATTAAAGAAAAAAACTAGCAATGTGTACCTATTTATCTATGTAGATGATGTAAAATTAGACTAGAAGACAAGATCACCCAATTTTTTTTTTATATTGATTTAATTTGCAGAAGCAATTCAAGTTGGCAGTTATTATGTGTTTGATTTATCATTTAGGGATTTAGCTAATTTTGATTCTTTTTTAAAGTAGTAATCTTAATTTGCTGTACTTAAGAATCTACAAATTGGGAGTTCCAGGACAGCCAGGGTCATACAGAGAAAACAAAACAAAACAAAACAACAACAACAAAACAAAACAAAACAAAAATTTTAAAAAAAGATTCTACAAATTTGGTAAATTTCAGAAAGATAGCCCTCTCTTGGTTCCCAGATTCTATGTGGTTTAGTGCCAGGGGAGGTTGCAAGTGAAGACATTCTTGGAAGGTACTAAAAGGCAAAACATTTTTATACCAAAACTGCAAAGACACTGTGGAGGATCAAGCAGGTGTGTTTGAAAGAGACTCTCATGTGCATGTGAAAGCATATGGCTATGATCAGCTAATTTCCCTTTGTGTTTCTCATAGCAGTATTGATGCAGATTGGTATAATACTGTTTTATTGTTTTTCTGTTTCTTCAATGTGCTTCTTTGTATCCCATAGTGACAAGCAACTTTCAAAAATTAAAAGAATTATAAAAGACTCAATATATTGTTTTCTAGGCTTTTGATATAGGTGTTTGATCTTATGGGTACTTTTCTAATATCGTTAAAAGGGTTACTTCTTTAACATAAGGATATTTGAGGGTATAATTTGGCAAACTTCTGCTCAGACAACAACTATTAATTTAAATTACATGAATTGATTTATCATTCATATCAATTACTGTAGTATTTGATACATGATATAGTAGGTGATTCATGTTCCTAAACCAGAGATTTTAGTGGGAAAATTAGAAATGACAGGGTCAGTCTAGGAAGAAAGGGGTTAAGATGATAGGGCAGAGGAGGATCATGAACAATAATCACTATGAAGAATGTTTTAGTTCTGCTGCCTGAGCTGATGCTGTTCCACAGGGCCCCAATCCCAAATAGCATCTGGAGAGAGTCAACTTTCCAGGAACATGGACAAGACTGTGAGCAGAGGTAAGACCAGCACTCTGCTCAGAGAGACTTGTCCAAAACCCTCAGGACACAGAGCCAAGGAGCAGCCTGGAACAGGAGCCTTCTGATATCCATCTGTGCCTAGAGCGGATCCTGTGGCACAGTGATGCATACACAAATACTGCCAGGAGAGAGCAGGTCTCACAGGAGTGCCTACAAACCTGAGAGCAAAGGTAAGACCACCACTTCTGTTAAAATTCCTGGTTCAAGGGGGACCCTCCCAAAGCCTTCAGGATGCAGGAACCAAGGAATAGCTGGGTACTGGATCCTTCTAGTTTCTGTCTGCACCCCAGAGCTAACCTTGTACCACAGCTCTCTATACCCAAATTCCTCCTGGAGAGATCTGGTCTTCTTGAAGTACTGACATACATGCTTGCAGGAGGGATAAGCCACAGACAGAGACAGCAAGACCAGCTAACACCAGAGATAACCAGATGGCAAAAGGCAAGGACAAGAACATAAAGAACAGAAACCAAGGCTGCTTGGCATCTTTAGAACCCAATTCTCCCACTACAGTGAGCACAGGATACCCCAACACACCAGAAAAGCAAGACTCTGGTTTTCTTAAAATCCTCTATCATTATCATGAGATGTGGTTTTCACATCTCATGATAATGATAGAGGACTTTAAGAAGAACATAAATAACTCCCTTAGGGAAATACAAGAGAACACAGGTAAACAGCTAGAAGCCCTTAAAGAGGAAACACAAAAATTCCTTGAAGAATTACAGGAAAACACAGCCAAACAGGTGAAGAAATAGAACAAAACCATCCAGGATCTAAAAATGAAAATAGAAACAATAAAGAAATCACAAGGGGAGACAGCCCTGGAGTTAGAAAACCTAGGAATAAGATCAGTAGTCATTGATGCAAGCATCACCAACAGAATACAAGAGACAGGAGAGAATATCAGGTACAGAAGATAACATAGAAAACATTGGCACAGTCAAAGAAAACGGAAAATGCAAAAAGCTCCTACCCCAAAACAACCAGGAAATTCAGGACACAATTGGAACACCAACCCTAAGGATAATAGGTATAGAAGAGAGTGAAGATTTCCAACTTAAAGGGCCAGAAAATATTTTTAACAAAATTATAGAAAAAACTTCCCTAATCTAAAGAAAGAGATGAACATAAACCTACAAGACGTCTACAGAATTCCAAATAGATCGGACCACAAAAGAAATTCCTCCTGTCACAAAATAGTCAAAATGTGACAAATGCACAGTAAAGAATATTAAGAGCAGAAAGGGGAAAAGGTCAAGTAACATATAAAGGCAGACCTATCAGAATTACACCAGACTTCTCGCCAGAGACTAGGAAAGCTAGAAGATCCTAGACAGATCTCAGACAGACCATAAGAGAACACAAATGCCAATCCAGGCTACTATACCCAGCAAAATTCTCAATTACCATAGATGGAGAAACCAAGATATTCCATGACAAAACCTAATTTACACAAAATCTTTCCACAAATCCAGCCCTACAAAGGATAATAGAGGGAAAATTCCAACACAAGGAAGAAAACTATACCCTAGAAAAAGCAAGAAAGTAATCTTCCAACAAACTCAAAAGAAGATAGCCACACAAACATAAAAATTACATCCTAAAAAACATGAAGCAACAATCACTATTCCTTAATATCCCTTAACAAAAATAGACTAAATTCCCCAATAAAAAGACATAGACTAACAGACTGGATATATAAATAGGACCCAGGATTTTGCTACATACAGGAGACACCTCAGTGTCAAATTCAAAAACAACCTTGCAGTAAAAGGCTGGAAAATAATTTTCCAAGCAAATGGTCCCAAGAAACAAGCTGGACTCACCATTCTAATATCGGATAAAATCAACATTCAACCAAAAATCATCAAAAAAGATAAGGAAGGACACTTCATACTCACTAAAGGGAAATTTTACCAAGAAGAACTCTCAATTCTGAACATTTATGCCCCAAATGCAAGAGCACCCACGTTCATAAAAAAAAAAATTACTAAACATCAAAGCATACACTGCAACTCACACAGTAATAGTGGGAGACATCAACACATTCTCAACAATGGACAGATCATTGAACCACAAACTAAACAGAGACACAATGAAACTAACAGAAGTTATGGACCAAATGGATTTAACAAATATCTATAGAACATTTCATCCTAAATCAAAAGAAAATATCTTCTTATCAGCACCTTCTCCAAAACTGACCATGTAACCAGTCAGAAAACAGACCTCAACAGATATAAGAAGATTGAAATAATCCCATGTCTCCTATCAGATCACTATGGTTTAAGGCTGGTCTTCAATAGCAACAAAAATCACAGAAAGCCCACATAAACATGGAAGCTGAACAATGCTCTACTCAGTGATAACTTGGTCAAGAAAGAAAGAAAGAAAGAAAGAAAGAAAGAAAGAAAGAAAGAAAGAAAGAAAGGAAGGAAGGAAGAAAGAAAATTAAAGACTTTTTTAGAATTTAATGAAAATGAAGATACAACATACCCAAACATAATGGGACACAATGAAAGTAGTGCTAAGAGGAAAACTCATAGCTCTGAGTGCTTCCAAAAAGAAACTGGAAAGACCACACACTAAGAACTTAACAGCACACCTGAAAACTCTAGAACAAAAAGATACAAATACACCAAAGAGGAATAGACAGCAGGAAATAATCAAACTCAGGGCTGGAATCAATCAAATAGAAACAAAAAGAACTATACAAAGAACCAACAAAACCAGGAGCTGGTTCTTTGAGAAAATCAACAAGATAGATTAAGCCATAGCTAGACTAACCAGAGGGCACAGAGACTGTATCCAAATTAACAAAATCAGAAATGAAAAAGGAGATAAAACAACAGAAACTGATAAAATTCAAAAAATTATCACATCCTACTCCAACAGACTATACTCAATGCAACTGGAATATCTGAATAAAATGGAAATTTTATAGACAGATACCAAATACCAAAGTTAATTGAGAACCAGGTAAATCATGTAAACACTCTCATGATCCCTAAAGAAATAGAAACAGTCATTAAAAGTCTCACAACCAAAAACTGCCCAGGACCAGATGGGTTTAATGTAGAATTCTAGCAGACATTCAAGGAAGACCTAATACCAATACTATTAAATCTATTCCACAAAATAGAAACAGAAAGAACACTACCCAGTTTGTTCTATGAAATCACAGTTATGCTGATACCAAAACCTCTCAAAGACCCAACAAAAAAAGAGAACATCAGACCAATTTCCATTATGAATACCAATGCAAGAGATACTCAATAAAATTCTCAAAAACCATATTCAAGAACACATCAAAATGATTTTTCACCCCAATAAAGTGGGCTTCATCCCAGGGTTGCAGGGATGGTTCAATACAAGAAAATCCATTAATGTGATCCACTACATAAATGAACTCAAAGAAAAAAACACATGGTCATTTCATTAGATGCTGAAAAAGCATTTGACAAAATTCAACAGTCCTTCATGTTAAAAGTCTTGGAAAGAACAGGAATTGAAGGTCCACACCTAAACATAATAAAAGCAATATATAGCAATCCAGTAACCAGCATCAAACTAAATTTAGAGAAACTTGAAGCAATCCCACTAAAATTAGGGACCAGACAAGGCTGCCCTCTTTCTCCCTATCTATTCAATATAGTGCTTGCAGTTCTAGGTAGAGCAATTAGACAACAAAAGGAGGTCAAAGGGATACAAATTGGAAAGGAAGAAATCAAAATATCATTATTTGCTAATGGTATGATAGTATACTTAAGTCACCCCAAAACTCCACCAGAGAACTCCTACAGCTGATAAACAACTTCAGCAAATTGGCCAGATATAAACTTAACTCAAACAAATCAATATCCTTCCTATACTCAAAGGATAAATGGGTTGCAAAAGTCACAAACAGTATAATGTATCTTGGTGTAACTCTAACAAAACAAGTGAAAGATCTGCATGACAAGAACTTCAAGTCTCTAAAGAAAGAAATCAAAGAAGACCTCAGAAGATGGAAAGATCTCCCATGCTCATGGATTAGCAGGATTAATTTAGTAAAAATGGCCATCTTGCTGAAAGCAATTTATAAATTCAATGAAATCCCCATCAAAATCCCAACCCAATTCTTCATAGACTTAGAAACAGCAATTCTCAAATTCATATGGAATAACAAAAAACCCAGGATAGTAAAAACTATTCTCAACAATAAAAGGACTTCTGGGGAAATCACCATTCCTGACCCCAAGCTCTACTATAGAACAATAGTGATAAAAAACAAAACAAAACAAAACAAAAACTGCATGGTTTGGTACAGTCACAGACAGGTAGATCAATGGAACTGAATTGAAGACCCAGAAATGAACCCCAACAACTAAGGTCACTTGAGCTTTGACAAAGGAGCTAAAACCATCCGCTGGAAAAACACAGAATTTTCAACAAATAGTGCTAGTTCAACTGGCGATCAACCTGTAGAAGAATGAAAATTGATCCACTCCTTTCTTTGTGTACAAAGCTCAAGTCCAAGTGGATCAAGGACCTCCACATAAAAACAGATACACTGAATCTAATAGAAGAAAGAGTGAGGGTAAGTCTCAAACACAAAGGTACAAGGGAAATTTTACTATACAGAACACCAATGGCTTATGATCTAAGATCAGGAATCGACAAAGGGAACCTCATAAAATTACAAGGCTTCTGTAAGGCAAAGGAAACTGTCAATAGGACAAAATGACAACCAACAGGTTGGGAAAAGGTCTTTACCATTCCTACATCTGACAGAGGTCTTATATCCAATATATACAAAGAACTCAAGAAGTTATACTCCAGAGAACCAAATAACCCTATTAAAAATGGGGAACAGAGCTAAACAGAGAATTCTCAACTGAGGAAACTCTAAGGGCTGAGAAGTGCCTAAAGAAATGTTCAACATCCTTAGTCATCAGGGATATGCAAAGGAAAATGGCTAAGAACAAAACCTCAGGTGACAGAAGATGCTGGCATGGATATGGAGAAAGAGGAACACTCCTCCATTGCTGGTAGGATTGCAAGCTGGTGCAACTACTCTGGAAATCAGTTTGGTGGTTTCTCAAAAAATTGGACATATACCACTCCTGGACATATACCTAGAAGATGCTCCAACATGTAATAAGGACACATGCTCCACTAAGTTCATAACAGCCGTATTTATAATAGCCAGAAGCTGGAAACAACCCAGATGTCCCTCCACAGAAGGATACAGAAAATGTGGTACATTTACACAATGAAATACTATCCAGTTATTAAAAACAATGACTTCATAAAATTTATATACAAATGGATGGAACTTGAAAATAACATCCTGAGTGAGGTAACTCAGTCACAAAAGAACAAACACAATATGTACTCACTGATGACTAGATATTATTCCAAAAGTTTGGAATAGCCAAGATTAATTCACAGACCATATGTGGATGTTTCAGTGCTTCTTAAAAGGGGAAACAAAATACTCACAGGAGGAAATTATGGACAGAAAGTGTGGAGCAGAGACTGAATGAAAGGCCATCCAGGGACTACCCCACCTGGTGATCTGATGTACAGGCATAAACCTGGAAGTTATTGTGGATGCTGGAAAGTGCTTGCTGATGGAAGCATGATAAGCTGTTTCCTGAGAGGCTCGGCCAGATCCCGAGAAATACAGAGGCAGATGCTCACAGCCAACCATTGGACTGAATGTGGGGTCCTGGATGGAGGAGTTGGAGAAGGGATTGAAGGATCTGAGAAGGTTTGCGGCCTCATGGAGGGAGGAACAGTGTCAACTGGCCAGACTCCCTGGAGATCCCGGGGACTAGACCACCAACCAAATACACATGGGGGGACCCATGGTACTGGCAGCATATGTGACAGAAGATGGCCTTGTTGGACATCAGTGGGAAGAAAGGCACTTGGGCCTTAGGGTGTTCAGTGCCCTAGTGTTGGGGAATGCCAGGGAGGGAAAAGAGGAGTGGGTGTATGGGTGGAGAAACAACTTCATAGAGGCAGGGGGAGGGAGGATGGGATAGGGTGATTCCAAAGGGGAGACCTGGAAAATAAAAATTTAAATAATAATAATAATAATAATAATAATAATAATAAATGTTTTAAAAAGCCATATATAAACTTACTATTTTATAACTTTTATAAAAACATACTTAAAAAGTTTAATTGTAGTTACCCTATATGGTCTGTGTGTGAATGTTGGGGATGTTTGTGTCAATCCTTCTCTAAGAATCTATAGAGTAGTAAAAAAATAAATAAATGAAAATAAATAAAACTCTGCAGGGTGTGAAATACCTCTTTTGTTATTGGTCAAGGGAGTTCCAGAGAACCCTAAAAGAATACAGGATATTACTATTGCTCTTGGTTACTTGATAAAACTTGATAATAAGACCCTATTGCTGAAAACATTTCACAATTTGGTCACAAGCCTTAGATAAATAAATATGGTACTGACTTGAATGCTTACTCTCTGCTTGCTAAACTTTATAGTTCTGGATGGAGCTATGAAGGTTGCTAAGGGGAAAAGTCATCAAGAGTCTTCAATAGCTGAAAATATTGTGAGTTATAATAATGTGATATTGCATGAATGTTAAAGAGGTAACCAACAGCTTTATGCTTGCATTTAAGCCTGATGTACAGGAAGGAATTCATGTGGTACTGTAAACCTGGAGAAGAATCTCTGGCTGGGGAGGTTCTAAGCCTGAGAAGAGATCCTACTACTAGTATTTTGTTAATGTACACTGCATGAAACAAAGGAGGATGTGAACAGCAGGCTTGATTTTGAGATTCTGGGGGTGTCCCCTAGATCCTAAGATCTTTGAGATAGGCTGTTTGAGAAGGGAAGAGTGAAATATCTGTCCTCCGCAATAGCATCAGAAAGTAGTTTAAGAGTTAGTACTGTGGAAAAGGAGAAAGTTAAATAAGAAGTAGAACATGATCATTCCTTTCCTCCTGAACTCAAATATGATACCATGCTATGTGTGATTGAGGTGAGGGAGCCTGAGTTGGGAAGACAGGACAAGGTGTATATCAATCCTAGGTAGCTTCTGAAAGGTATCTAAGGCTCCTCCTGAACCGTTCAACAAGTCCCGTGCTGTATGAGAGGGTTAAGTTGATAAACACTCTGAAGAAAAGGCATATGAAATACAAGAACCCCTATCAGCCAGGATCTGTCCGAGCATCACACTTTGATTCTGTGGTGAAATTCAAGACTTTTTAAAACAGGATCCAAATGTATCCCATGCAATTCATTCTGAACCACTCAAGGTATTACAGTAGGAAATCACTACTTCCAATTGATGGCAAGGATGTGCATTGTGTGATTGTGTTTTGTCTTGAAATATAACAATAGCTCCCAGTGGCAATTACTAAATATAGAAAGAAAGAAGTAGTAGAACAATGGTTTCTACCCGAGTGCCCTTGAAAATGTTAGGAAACCAATCTAAGCATTCTTCATTTTCTCAAGGATCACCTCAACATTGAACAAACACTATATGTACTCCCTGATAAGCAGATATTAGCCCAAAAGTTCGGAACACCCATGATTCAATTCACAGCAACTGTTGGACTGAGTGTGGGGTCCCAGATGGAGGAGTTGAAGAAGAGACTGAAGGAACTGAGGGAGTTTGTAGCCCCATGGGGAGGGAGTAACAGTGTCAACTGGTCAGACCAGACTGGCAGAGGAGGGCCTTGTTGACCATCAGTGGGAGGAGAGGCCCTTGGGTCTGAGTGTTAGATGCCCCAGTATAGGGGAATGCCAGGGAGGGAAGAGGGGAGTGGGTGGGTCGGTGGGGGAATACCCTCATAGAGGCAGGGGGAGTGGGGATGGGATAGGGGATTACCAAAGGGGAGACCTGGAAAGGGGAAAACATTTGAAATGTAAATAAAGTATTAAATAAAAAACAAAGCAACAACCCATTAGCTTAGAAAGAAG